>JADDOH010023248.1:0-117437 GCA_016648135.1 Agrypnia vestita | reverse complement strand
AATAGAAATGAATAATTAAGTTCGGCGTCGAGCACACGGGCCGATGATGATGCTATCGAAACGCCGCCTGACTATATATAACTGGGACGCGGCATATGAATAGACAAATAAATACCTCATTAATTAATGAATCATCAATTAAATAAATAAATAGAAATTAATAATTAAGTTCGGCGTCGAGCACACGGGCCGATGATGATGCTATCGAAACGCCGCCTGACTATATATAACTGGGACGCGGCATATGAATAGACAAATAAACACCTAATGTATTAATGAATCATCAATTAAATAAATAATAGAAAATGAATAATTAAGTTCGGCGTCGAGCACACGGGCCGATGATGATGCTATCGAAACGCCGCCTGACTATATATAACTGGGACGCGGCATATGAATAGACAAATAAATACCTAATTAATTAATGAATCATCAATTAAATAAATAAATAGAAATGAATAATTAAGTTCGGCGTCGAGCACACGGGCCGATGATGATGCTATCGAAACGCCGCCTGACTATATATAACTGGGACGCGGCATATGAATAGACAAATAAACACCTAATGTATTAATGAATCATCAATTAAATAAATAAATAGAAATGAATAATTAAATTCGGCGTCGAGCACACAGGCCGCGCGATCCCTGGAAGTTCACACACATGCAGAGAAGGGTTATTTGGCGAATTAATTCGCCCCTATTATGGTCAGTTCGGATCCAACATGCAATCAACACCTGTGGGAAAACACATGTAAAGTTTACGGTACAGGGGTTAGCTTTCACTGTCGGCGCTTCTTCCGTCTCTGTCTGGGGTGTCGAACCCGAGACCATTCTTCTTAATCGTGCGCCACCTTTATATATCGTTATAATCTCAAAACGGAAAGAGGATGACATGACTTACCCATCTGCCGCCGATTATATCCATTCCAGTGCTTCGTAGTTTCACTTTAAGTACCTCACTTTATACCTAAGGATTGCGAACACTTGCCTCGCACGCGCACACGATTCACAGGCCCCTAATTAACTATAGTTCGCGACCTAACCTTTGATCCTGCCATCACGCGTTTTTAAGTTTCCGTAGCTGGGGCTTAGTATCCAGCCTCTGTAACTATACGGTGTATATACTCTAACCAAACCGAAACTAGACATTATTTCCCTTTCTTTGAATTTATATTCCTCGGGATACCGGAATTAGACTCTAGCTCGACAATTGTAAGTATTTATATATCTTAATAATACTGCAACATAGTCCTTATTTCCGTCTTACGTATCCGTACTTCCCGGGTCATCGAGACTAGACTCCAATTCTAATGATCATACTCTAATGATTATACGCACCGATATTTTTCATAAAACCCGTTACCCGTTATTTTCCGATGTTACATATTCTTATATTTATCCGAAATACCGGGATTAAGCTTTGAATCTAGGATTCCATCCATTTATAAGTTTTAACAAACCCATGAAGCAACCACTTGTCCACTTGTTGTTGTTAAAGAATTGATTGCTTCTATAATAAAACCCCACTAGTCTACATCTTTATAAGGTCAATACATATTACTTTTAGGGTCCGCCGATTTAGTTTTATTCTTAATATTATTATTATTATTATTATTATTATTATTATTATTATTATTATTATTATTATTATTATTATTATTATTATTAATTAATTACACGGCTTAATAGCCTTTTACAACAGGTTTATACATAATTAAAATACAACAAACGATTAAATGTAAAAGAAAAATAAAGGGTATAGATGTAAAAAAGTATATATACATAGTTTAAAAATAATGAGGTTAGACATGTATGTAAAAAGTATATATGCAAAAAGGTGTAAAGTAGCAGGTTTATACATAATTAAAATACAACAAACGATTAAATGTAAAAGAAAAATAAAAGGTATAAATGTAAAAAGGTATATATATATACATAGTTTAAACATAATGAGGTTAGACATATATGAAAAAAAGGTTTATATGCAAAAGTGTAAAGTAGCAGGTTTATACATAATTAAAATACAACAAACGATTAAATGTAAAAGAAAAATAAAGGGTATAAATGTAAAAAATTATATATACATAGTTTAAACATAATGAGGTTAGACATTTATGAAAAAAAAAATCTATAGAAACAGGTGATTCATCACATACTTATCCGTCGCATAACTTTTTTCCTCGCAGCCACCATCGTCAGTAATTATAGTTTCCAAAGTCTTTGACAATTTTAAGATCTGAAGGGTTATCTGTCCGGAATTTCAATTTCAAGATCTGAAGGGATATCTGTCCGGAATTGCTGGTTTAGCTAAGGAGCTTTCAAAGACTAAAACTAAGGTGGAGTTTAATGTATCTAAAGATATATTATCTTGAAGATTCAGAACTGGACAGAACCGGCGCAAGACCGGTGGGTGTAGACTCTTGAGGAGGCCGAGACTAACCAGGGGCTGTAAAGACAAGAGTAATGATGGCTCTGGTTGGGGACATGCACGGCACGTCGGCGATAGTGGAACAAACTGGACAGTGCAAAGCTTACTTCCAACTTCCAACTTTCTCGTTTGCGTTTCCGGGCTGGTTTTATTTAGGAACATCTCTACAATATTGTGGCTAGTCTAATACTTTTAATTTCCGTCTTGTTCACCAGTTCACCACTCAAATAAATGAATGGTATCGATGGCGATTTACTTTTGGTTGAAATTCGACTCAATCGAAAGACCCCAATGCCGTATGTCAATAATCCTTTTATTGCAAATACGCCTGATGAATACAACCTGACTAACTCTCACTCGCCCAGAGGATCAGAGGATCGATGGGAAATTACATATTTGTATGGGGAATCATTCACATATTTTTATTGCTCGTCGCAATAAATGTTTACTCGCTGCGGTACTGCCGCGGACTTAATGTATCGGTAATGCACTGCCATCATAAAAATGGATCGCCCCCGAGCCATAAAGGTTTTAGTGCTCCTTTTATGGCGGAAAGCATGTAACGTATTGAGTGCCACTCGGGTGGAGCGCTGTCACCAGCGGGGCTAGTTTGTGCTACATCCTCCGCGCTGGGCCAAACAATACCTGGACATGACAAACAGACGATTAAAACTGTAGCAAATTTTCAAACGACTCCCTGATACGACACACCCTCAAATCAGGGGTCCGCAATTCGGGGTAGACGTACAAAAATATTTTACGTATTTATTATTTTATTTGGAAATCAACAATATAGATTGGTAAGGCGACATAATATATAAATTTGAGCCTCTCAAAATGATAATTGATTTAATAACTATTAAAAAATATAATAACCTTTCCTGGAGGCATATTTGACTTTCCATGTTAGATCATAAATGCCGCTGCTTCTGTGGGACTATAAATTGACGCTAGATGGCGTTGGTTAAGCACGGGCGAGACTGTGCCCGGGCCGGCGCGAAAAACAAAACATATATTTGAACATTGTAACAATTGCTCTGGTTTGATTGCGAATGAACGGATATATAATCGATTAGCAAATTTGTAATCATATTTTTTCCGGGATTTCACCAGTTCATATTCTTTTCGCGTGTTATTTGTGACGTGGAAGAACCAAAAAGACTTCACAAGATATCTGCAAAAGAAGTGATACGAAGATCCTTGTGACCGGACAATTTTGACTGTCTTCGAAATTGAAGAGGATAAATAGTCTATCACAGGGCAGTCGTCATTTGTGGACATATTTGGTTTATTCATGTATGTTTTTCAGAGAGAGGAAATGTAATTTGACATTTTTTTGCATGATTGTCATATTGAGAGGTATTAATTGAGTATTAAATTCACCAGCAGATGGCTATTTACACACCGTCCGCCTACATTGATACATAGATAGAACAAGATATTAATTAACTATTTAATAAATCCATGGCAGAATTCAGAGAATATTAAAAATAATTTATATAATTTAACAAACCAAAAAATAATATTAAGATAATTGTTAAAAGATAATTTATATGGACGATAAAAAATTATAATGATAAATTACCATCTGAAACTAACTGCCACTGATACTGACACTCACCCTAAAATTGAAGCCGATCTGTAAAAAAAAGTATCTGCCACGCAAAAGTATCAGTAGTCCCACTTAACTTGTCTGTAAAGACGCTCGAGCCCACGCTGAATCATTTGGCAAGTGTCTTAATCACTAGACCATCAAACAACAAATGAGTTTTTTACTTTTACGTGCATCCGTCTTTTGTCTATCCCACTGTTTTAATGCTCTCTCCAATTATATCGGCCCTGAGTCCATCCCCTGTGCGGCACTTCCGGCGAGCGACAATCGGCCTTGTCACCGCACCACCACCCCACCCCCATCCGGGCCGCGCAGCCTGACCAGTGGCGTGAAGGGTTGTTCGCTTTGTGGCCACCAACACTTTGCCCCCATTGTCAATTTACTTCCTTCCGGGTTGTCGTTTTTCTACGCTTGCCTGCATCACATCGTAATAAATTAATTATTCATGCCTGTATTTTTTGGCATTTTCACAGACCACCAAAATATGCAGGTATCTCGTGTCTACTAGTAAAAACTTTGGTTTATTATACTTTTAAGAAGTTTATTATACTTTTTTTATTCTCTATATTTTTTTAACCTAGTACATGCATCGGGTAGTTAACACATTTCACCATTGGCGTTAGTTAATTAGTGTTTTTCGCTACTAGTTGTACGCGACCCCTTTAGCTCCCGCGTTACAACCACCCTACAAAGAACATTAGCCGGGAATTTAAGTTGTTTTAATGTGTTATGTGTTTGTGAAAAATGCACAGAACCACGCCACCACGGTAACTACATTGTTCAGGAAACACGCCCCGCCGCTGCTTTCTGCGGATGTTTTATGGCTTTTGTATTCGGTTCATGGTGTTTGCATAGTATTTTATTTCAAACACAAAAATACTGTAGCATTCATTATAATAGCACATTTAACGATGCATACATTAAGTACATATCTATTCAATGCACAAAGACTCCTGTATTTGCTACAAAAATAATCAGAGAAAAAACTCTAAATTCTCAGAATTTAGAGCTCTTCTTTTGCTTCGGCATTTTTTTATTTATTTTGAAAAGAGTAGTTGTCTGCCAAAATTATTGTGCGTTACAGATAAGATATTTTGTTTTCTTGTTATTTCCTAAACTGCTATATAATTCGACTTTAATCATACATATATTGAAGTCGAATTTTATATAATATTATATATATAAAAAGAAACCCGTGTTACCCTACCCGCCAAGTTTTCTCCACAACCACCCACTAGTGGTTATGGAGCGGGTGACGAAAATATGCTTTCTAGCACATTGTTTTGTTATGGGAAGGCCGCAAACGCTTCAGATTGTTTCAAAATAGGCGCGTAGACTGTGTCGGTGAGTCTAGAAGGTTCCGGAAAAACCTGCTCTAGAATGTTCTGGAAGGAGGAGGTTCAAGAAAATTCCCCAAAGTTCTATAAGGTTCTAAACTGAGTGGCGGAATGTGTCAGTGTTTCTAGAAGGTTCCTGAAAATGTTCTAGAAGATTCGCGAAAGTTCTACGACGATCCAAATAGTGTACTAAAAATCTACGCTTGCGAAGCCGCGCGGGCACAGCTAGTACAGATATAAAGAAAAAATATATATAAAAAATTTGAAATGAAGAGTCAATTTCTACCAAAATGTCAGTAATTCGTTGTGCGATATAATGCAAAAAGGTGTAATTTTTTCCTAAGCGGCCTACACACACGTTGTTTTGTTTTCATCCCTAATTCACGCGGCACGCAAATCCCACGCCTAAACTACTTTCGCATACATTACATAAGCCGATCCTGTGCACCGACATCGGACTGAACGTTGATTAAATTTCCATCAGAATATCTCAATCACTCAAATCGCCTATCAGTTATTCCGATTGAGTTCATAGAGTCGTAATTCAATACAAAGGGAAGGCAGGTTGACTCTAATTACTGACGGCTCCGTTCCGCGGCATTCTATCGGCTGGAATTATTCGACGAATCGCCGTTTATGCACGCCCCTGCATTTCGAATTGTCCGAAACTATGACTCCGGTAAATTCATCAGGTATATTCATCCCTTTAAACAGAATACGTACACGGGGAACTGCTATTGTACTACCCGCATTAAAAACAAACTAGTACCTATTTACATACCGTTAAATCAAAGGTATAAGGTTCCTCGGATGATATTTACATCTTTGATGACGCCACGAATCTTCTTTTTAAAGAATGTAAAATTCTGGTTGTAAGACAAGACTGCTTATTACATGTTACGTAAGATATCGCTAGAAGAATCCCGTAGAATCATCTCAATGACACGATTCAGCAAAAAAGATCGCGCGCTCGTACGCGCGGGTATTTGAACCTCCTCCCCTGACAGGCATCACCATGCATGCACACACATACACCCGTGTGTTCTGTTTGCACATACAGAGTGTTTATTTATTTATTTATTTCTATTTAATTACAATTATAAGATTTTGTTTGGACTGTGCCTGTCTCACTAGAAATATCTTTGTTGAGACAGGCATATTGTGCAGGCTCAAAACATAGTAAATAGATAATAAAGTGTTTAAGGTAACATAATAGAAAATATATCGTATATATGAGGTTATATTGTGTTGTGTGCCTATTTTAGTGTTTGTGTAAGTGTGCCTATTTTATCTCTCCCCTTGTTTCGGATCCACTGTTACATTTTTTGCCTATGTATCGACAGTAACCATTGTTTCGATAGTCATAAATTAAAACTACTCCACTTAGTACATCATAAATGATTGATACTGAATGATTAATTTTTATTTAATCTTAAGGAATTAAAATTCTGAGATTCCCAATACACGTCTCCGATATTAGGCTTGTTCCCCTTAATGACAAAAAACCTCCCATTAGTTATTAAATGCACCTGTTGAGACGGACCGCTTCTCTCGAAACTATATTACTGATAAATTAAGTATACGCGTGTGGTCTCAATTTTTAATTAAACATCATCATCCAACTCGATCCTCATGTCAAAGTTTCGTGACCTTCATGACTTCCCGCCCTCTCCTCCATCTTCCCCGATATCCTGCAGATCCTAGCGCTGACACCATAAAAGTATCTGTGGCTTTCTCTACTTGGTTGGTCCAATGAGCGGGGGTCTTTCCTTATTCTCTTCAACCCACAACAGTTTCTCCAGGCTACTTCTTCTTCTAGCAAGATATCCAAAGAATTTGAGGATTCGTCTCAGACAAGTGGTTGAGAGTCACTCCCTGTTTTTTTTTTGTAGTATGGAAAGCAAGCTCCTTGGTTTAGGGCTTGCCCCGGACCCGTGGTTTACCTACAGCCAGGTTAGATAGATGCCAGAGTACATCCTTTGGAGTTGTGTTTTTTTGAGGGATACCAGAAAAGAGATGATGATGATTTAGAGGTAGCAAATTGGGGGCCATAGAGAACTCTGATTTTCTAAGCCATGATAGGAACTTGGAACTGTTTAAGGCTCCAGGTGGAAGTTCTTCAAAGATTTTCTACAGCTAGTCGATCGTGAAGGATTAGTACTTTTGCTGTTCTTGGACTGTATATGCCGGTCGTGGTGCGTATGCGTAAGTCACATATTTTTCTTGTTATGTTGTCCCAAATTCATCTCTTTAGAGAATTTTCTCTTCCGTTTTCTTTAGTTGTCCGAGTTTGTTTACTCTTCAGCCGTGAGCCACGTATTTTTTATCCACTGCTATTTTTGTAATTTGAGTTTATAAATCGTTATGTTATCTTATATTTAAGTGTATCCATTGTATTTTGTATTTATTGTATTTTACAAATAAAGAAGTAAGAAGACACCGGATCGCACGGATACCTATAGCATTAAAAAAACGCCAGCCAGGTGGCAAATGAGCAGGACCGATATAGAAGCTTTTGCTTATATAACGGTGGGTCTGTCCTCATTATTGTATGGAGACATTTGTGCGTCTTGCTACATACGATACATGCAATGTGTCTCCAACAGCACATCTCAAGGGCGTCGATCAACTGACTCTTTTGTCTTCAAAGCCCAAGATTCCACAAAAAATGGCCCAGGGTGTATGGTGGGTCCAAAAAAAAAGTGCACTAGACAGAAATTAAAAGAGTTTAAATAGCGCCTTTAACACCCATATACACGATTTTTCATATTTCATTTTGTGGCTAACGTCAGGCGCCTTATTTCATCGCGTTTTATATTGTCTTACTGTAAAATTTATTGCACCTTAGCTTGTGAGTTTTCTCTGGTGAAACAAACAATTTTCATGTTCGAGCCATAACTTTGAAACATACATTGGGAACCGCGTGTTTCTAACTGCATCTCGCTTCTCTTCGTCTACTCAACTTCTTCTACAAGAGCTGCACCATCATTACATTTAACTGCCCGAGAAGCTGAAGAAATTTCCCACACATGGATTGTGTGGAAAATTTCTTCATTTTTTATATCCCACAGAATAACCTCAGAATATGAAATTGAGAAATATGTTTTCGTGCATACGAGGCGCATACCTTAGTACGGAGAGTTTTCAAAAAATTCGCGAAAAGTTGCACGGTATTATAAAGGAAGTTTAAACTTGATGACATTGTTATGTTGGCGTGCAGAGTTATATTCGTGCATAGTAATAAATCAGTTTAACCCGACAGTACTAGTTAAAGTTGTTGGAAAATTCTGTGACGTTATAAACGCTCCAGTGGAAATTTATGGTGGAACAGTATAGAAGACGGCAGTCGTTGTGGATGACCGTCAACTTCGGTTGCCAGTCATCGGTCTTTACATGAATCGTGTTAGTCTACTTGTATCATTAAAATTAATGGCTACTACTGCGTTTGGGGCATGCAATACCGGTTTTCGGTAAACCGGTGACCGGTATGTGAATAAAGCTAAGTTCCTCTACTGAATTGAATTTCAGACTACCGGCAAATTTGATGTATTATTTTTAATTTTTTAAGGGGTAACTAACACCACTCTAGGAGAGTAAAACTTAGGTAGAAGTTGTATGATACATTGTAGACATTTAATTTTTTAATGAGTACGTGATCTTCTTCTCTGTCTAGATCAAACTTATACCGATGAAAGCTGCATATCAGTCACGGAGGAGGAGCTCCATGAAAATAGACATGACGCGGGCATTTTGTTGCATCATTTCTCCTGCCAGCAGTTAATAGTACTATTTTAAACCCTGGCGATTGGACGTAAAACTAAACGTGATATTATCGTTTTATAAAAAATCACGTTCGCGACAACATAATTAAATAATTAATATTATAAATGACATAGATATCAAAATAAAATGAGAAAATATATTCTGGTACCGGGAATCGATCTCGAGCCTCCTGGGCGAGAGCCAGGTATCCTAGCCACTACACCATATCGGAGTGTCGCTGGTCTCAGAAAAAATTATAAAACATTCCAAAAGAAAATATATTTTAAAAAAATATTTTGGGCCCTATAATCTTTTTTATATGTACAAATGATTCGCATCTATTGTAAATCCTATATATTTTTGACAGGTCAGACAGACTTGGTGGCAGCAACATCGTTAAGTTGCAGCCGGTTCGGGTATGCTGGGCCAGGGTTCAAGCCGCATCTCCGACCGTTTATTTCGATATTTTAGCCGTAGATTCGAACTAAATTACGGACTTTACACAACGTTACGGACAGACAGACGGACGTACAATGAAATTATTATAATTGCGATGTATTTTATATTATTTTCTAAGGATTAAATATTTCAAAGTAATTCTTAATACAATATCGATTTTATTAAGATCATTTAATATTAATTATAATTGAATAGATTAGATAAATAAATGGATTCTAATTTAAATCATTTTTAATCAGCCGATTTCCTTTTTCGATAGAGAAGTATCTCTAGCTACTTACAGGTTTTTTTAAAAGCATTGAATTTTAAACTGAAAAAAAACACAGAAAATCGTGGTAACCCCTTCGTATTGGCTTTATTGTAAATGTATGCCATTATGTTTAAATCTAGCGGGTTTTTGAGATGTTTTTCAAATTAGCAACACTTTTTCCAACGACAGCCAATTTAACAGTTGACAGAATAGACTTTAGTCAGAACAACGCTAGCAAATTGTGTAAATTTATTTTTACAATTGTGGTATCTTAATCATACTTAAGCACTGCCGAAAAAAATATTATCTCCACAATTTTTGTTTTTTTTTTCCTTTTTTAAGTTCTGTATCTCTAAAATAACACATTATACATGAATTTGATTTCATTAAAAATCAATAAATACATATCTAGTTTCTTTCAAAACAAACTAATCATATTATAAATTAATCTGCTATATAACAACCCTCACTTAATAGGTCAAACATTGTTTCTAACAGAGTTCTAGAAACCAAGCAAAGAAATGAATTTTTCTAAGGGATCGGTAAGGGATATTGCCGGACCGAGTGGGAAGCTCCAGAATTAGAGAGAATCCTGGAATGGAATTCCTGACCATGATCAGGAAAAGATCCCGAATAACCTGGTTTGAACGTGTTATCAGAAAGCCGGTGAAAAGATTACCTTAACGGAACAGTAAGAGCTGGGGAAAATTAATGACGAACTCGTGTGAAGATGGGCTTTACCTACAATGTGTCGCAATCCAAATAATGTGGACTAGAAAAATGTAAAAACATTCCTGTTCATAAGGGGTTTTTTTTTATATATAAGTTCGAATTAGTTGATGCTCGATTAACCGCTGTTTGGTGGCGTAATCATCGGCGTCAATTCCTCCTTTCCATTTGTTTGTGAATTCAGCGGGCGAAGAGTGTCCAGTATCGAGTGTCCTATTATGCCATTTTCGTCCTCTTCTACAGCCGCCAAAAGGGTCAGGTTATCCTAACTCTCGTCTAAGCTGGTGTTCCAAACGCCTGACCACTCCAATTGGCCATCTACGTCAAAAAAATCTATGGACAAGGTACGACAGGAAGACGCGCTACGAGCTACATACTACACACATCGCATCGGTTATCTCTGTGTCACGTATCTTGTACAATTCTCAACTGTTGGGTTTCATCATCTTCTTCTTCTCATTTTTCTTCCTTAGCCTTTTTCGCTCTACTGTTGGATGTAGGCCTCTTCCATTTTCTTCCACTCATTGTTTCTCCCCCCTTGGAAACCAGGTTCTTCCTGCTTGATAGACAATGTCGTCAGACCACCTTTTGGGAGGTCTTCCGACGCTTCTATTTTTCGTCCAGGGCCTCCACTGTAGGATTCCGGGTGCCCATCTAGTATTCTCCTGTCGGGCCGTATGTCCAGTCCACTGCCATTATAGTTTCGCAATACGGTCCATAATATCGTCAATTTTTTAACTATTATTATTTGTACCTTTTATCTGTATTATTATTTTATATTTCTTTTTAAATTTATATTCTGTATTTTTGTAAAAGCCCATAAGGGCGTTAAATTAATTAATTAATTAATTAATTAATAAATAAATAAAAACTTTTGTTCGGCGTCTTTCTTTCATGGATTTCATCATGAAATACGTAAAATATTTTGATAGAATCTCAATATGAAAAGCTTTTTTTAAATAAAACAGATGTCTTATTTAAATTAATCTACGCCATCACTAGTCTGTAGTGAGTGCCGGTGGCACGTTGCAAAAAAGTTAATAAGTTAATAAGTAAATAAAATATTAACAAATAAGTAAACAATAACTTTTCTGTAATTTTAATCGTATTTTTGCAATTTCAACATTAACCACACAAAGTATCACAAATACGTTTAGCGAAGAATCGTACAAAATTGTTTCGTCCAGAATAAGTACGTAGCCTGATTCCATTTTAAACTTTTAATCGAATGCATTAAAAGTTTGCTACGGCTCAGATATTTTCCTTCGTCTCTTGTCAAAAAAATATATTTTTCTGAACGTTTCCGTATTATAAACTGTTGTTTTATATTGAATAAACAAATTGCGTAGTGTTTTGTTGTATATTCATCTTATTATTTTTTAACGGTGTCTTGGGTCTCGTATATCTTTTTTCGATGGCACTACAGAGCTCCAACCACAACTATAATAATAATATTTTTGCTTCTCTCTATATCTGTAATTTCCTGTAACGCCCGTAACTTTTTTTAAATTTGTTTTCTTATATTTTTTAAATATTTTTTTTTTTGATCATTTTTGTTTTTGCTTAAGAATATACTTTGTGTCTGCAAATAAGTCAAGGGAATTCTCGTATTGCATTATTATTATTATCATTATTAAAAATGTAACAAAGTTCACACTACATTATTACTTTTTTTGTGTTTGAATTTCTACTATATTATGTTTTTCTTATGTTTCTGCTTGTTATATACTTGCTTCATACTTTATGTTATATTTATTTTTACATAATTGTATCTGTATTTTAAATACTTTCTTTCCACTTTGTTATTATTATTTTATACTGTATATGCCATCAATGTACACTTTACCTGTCTGTTGTAAAAGCCCTATAGGGCGTAAATTAATAAATAAAAATAAAATAAATAAATAAAGTTAATGTTTTTCAACCAAATTAATAGTCTTCACGAATAAACTCTACAAAGCTAACTCCAAATCAGTAATAAGTCCAAATTTACATCTAAAATTCTCAAGTTTTGGTATTATTAGTTCTTCCTCTTATGGCGTGCACCAGAAAGTTTGCAGCCAAGTTTCGCCACGCCAAAACTCGTAGTCAAATTGGCTTTACATTAATTAAGACCAGGAACTATTAACCATAATTATGAAGAGCGAGTTCTCACCGCAGCCACTTATGATATTACTTCCGAGTTCAAAATGAGCAAAGGTGATAAATGACCCGAGTATTTCATATAGATGTTCTTCACATATAATTTAGGAATTTTTGATGTGTAACGTCTTTTCTCTCGCTTTCCTCCAATCTGTGGGAGTGATTTCGGGAAAAGGAACAAAAATGCGTAACAGGAAACTAAACGCTGGGGAAGCGCGCGCTATTTCATTCGACCAATGAGCGCGCGTGGTGATAGAGATGGCCGTCAGATGGTACCAACCCGTTTTCCGAGAGTTTGGTACTGTATTAATACATGTATTTGATATTAAAGAAAACGCATTATTTTTTTTTTAATAAATTTATTTGGTAAATATACAAAACTTAAGAGTGTATTCAATATAATATAATTAATACACATTTATATTACACGCTTACCCACTTTTAAATGAGAATTTATACTCGTGTTTAAAAGTGGGGGCATTGGCATATATGTATATATCTATTATTAATGAAATCGTTAGTATAAGACATTAGATTAAATAAGTAAGATAAGAAACATTAGATTAAGATATAAAAATTAAGACATTAAATTAAGTAAGTAAGATATAAACAATACAAGAATACAAAAATGTGAGACATTAGATTAAGTAATTAAGATATACACAAGGAAACATTAAATTAAGTTATAAAAATTAATATTGTAAAGTTGCAATTTCAGAACGAAGTTCTGTGAATTTTAAACGAATTTGAAAAGACGTGACACCTTCTAATTTCCACCACCAATTTTTGAGGCTTGTTGGAAAGGCGTCTATATTTGCTTTAAATATAAAAAAAAACATGATTTTAAAAGTTATAGAGCTATTCTTTATAATTAAATCTCTAATTCAGTATAATCTTTATTAGTAATCTTCGGTGAGTTCATTCAAAACATTTTTTTTTTATATTGCCGCCTTTGCTTGTACACCCCTCGTATGCCGGTGGTGTATTTTGAGAGTACATTCAGTGCAGTCTCGCCTTTGTGATTTTGGCATTACCCAGCAATTAAATTGGTTGTCCCGACCGCGAGCAGCGCTGACCGTTGCCCGCAATACCCGTCCAATATCAACAATCATTTTATCGAGCTGGCTCTAATGGGCCTGATGGGAAAATTAACCCAATATCGCCCGCCGCGTTTACCGCCTGTCAAATATTGCCTTTGTTCGCCGCAGGGTGCGGAGGCTTTGTTGCGGCCGATGGCGATTCCTCTGATAACCCCGTGCTCTCAACACCCAGGGCTCTTTTCATATCTCGTCATTAATCTTTACAAAATTGTAAATAGTATGTTGGACAGCCCTGACCTTGTGGCGTGTAGCAATTGTAATAAGCCGTCCTCACACAAAACTCGACAAATTGTCACATTTCATTGCCACAATTCCAATACTAATTATCAGTCAAATTCTGTGATACTCAGAATATTGGGGACTGGTAATGAATTTGGTTGTATGGTTGACGTTTTCAACGACAGTCTGCAGAAAGTAAGGTTTACACTTAAAGAGGCCATTCTGCTTCGTACTGAATTCAACTGTTAATATATACATGTAATATTAAATAATATACACTGTGTCCCGTATCTCGACGTCAAGCCGAAATCGGGTGATAGGCCAAGTCATAATAGTTATCAGAAAAATGTTTTTATAAATTAAAAAAACAGTCAGTTAAAACTGGGTAATGTATAGATTTTGAATACTTGGTTTGGTCAAAAAGTGACATTTTCTTCCAACTGGAGCAGTTGACTTTGAATTTTGGACAAAAGTTGGCAAAAGTGTTATTCAGGATTACATAATAATAAAAAAAATTATGAAAAATAAAGATTTGTAGCAACAGGAGTGAAAAGACCGTCACAGGGTGTAGTTTTTTTTAAATCCTTATAATTTTTAAAATACAAGACTTACATTTTTTAAATATTTTTCTAATAACTATTGACTAGGCCTTTCACCCGATTTAGGCTTGACGTCAAAATACAGGATATCCTGTATTTTTTTTATACACGTTGCTGCTCTGTACTTTATATTTTTAATTTTTATACTCATGTTTTGGTGCTATACCTGATACTTTTTATATTTTGCTGCTTATAATATATATTGTTTAATGTATGTGCTTTTTGAATTGTATGTTATATTCTTTACATAAAAGTCTATTCCTAATGGGCGTAAACAAATTAAATAAATAAATAAAATAAATCAGATAATTAATTATAAATAACTGTGTATTAATCTTGCGGACATTTCATAGGACACGGAAGAAGACGTAGGTAGAAGCGAGTCTACCTATTCATCATCTACCACACACAATAAATCTATGTGCTGGACATCACCACCTGGCAATACCAGAACCGAAAAGCTCGGGTCCGACCACGGCCAACCGCCGACCAAATACATTCCGTTGTCCTCTCCTAGTCTGTGAACCACGCTTTTGTTATTCTTTAGAGTATTTTAGTATTATAATCTGAAAATGTAGATGTAGTTAAATTATAATAATTATAACACTGCGGTACTCAAAAAAATTATCAGAGAAAAATTCAAGTACTTTCGTAAATTTAAAATTTATGGCAATAAATCTGACGAATTATCTTTTAATATTTTACGCGATAGAGCCAAGTCATTGGAAAACGAATGTTACTTGAATTACATCTCTAAAATAGAGGAGTCTGTAGTACGTAACCCTAAAACGTTCTGGTCATTTATTAAATCAAAATCTAAATCATTCAACCTGCCAAGTAATATGACATACGGTCTCAATACTGCCACATCAGGATCCGACATATGTAACTATTTTTCCGATTATTTTTATTCTACGTTTTCAAATCCCTCTTCAAGTACTCAAAATACGAATTCTCTGTCCAATTACGAACCAATCACCGATTGTTTCATTTCATCAATAGAAGTCAGTAAATCGAACATAATAAATCAATTAAAGCATCTTGATATAAATAAATCTGCTGGACCTGATCAAATACCACCAATATATTTAATTAAATGTGCTGATATAATTGCTGTACCTCTAACAATTTTATTTAAAAATTCTATTAATGATGGATTTGTGCCAGATATCTGGAAATCGGCATTTATTACGCCGATTCATAAAAAAGGCTCGAAATCAGATGTCGCAAATTATAGACCTGTTTCTAAATTGTGCACAATTGCTAAAGTTTTCGAGAAGGTTGTATACGATCAAGTCTATGCAGCTCTTCATCACTCCTTTCATCCAGATCAACACGGATTCATCAAAGGGAAATCAACCGTCTCCAATCTAATCCTCTTTAATGACTTTCTAACTGATAAAATGGCTAAAGGACTTCAAACAGATGTGATCTATACTGATTATAGTAAGGTGTTTGATAGAATAGATCATCATCTGTTGATTAATAAGCTTTTCTTGGCCGGAATACGTGGTGACTTGCTAAGACGGTTTGCATCCTACATCGATAATAGAACTCAGGCTATGGTAGTAAGCAATTACATGTCGAGTTGGGTTGTAGTTCCCAGCGGAGTACCTCAGGGATCACTGCTGGGGCCATTGTTGTTTATAATCTTCATTTCCGATATTCACGATTGCTTTCGTCACTCTCATGTCCTAATTTTTGCTGACGATATGAAAATTTTTAAACCAATTTCTAGTATTTACGATTCGTTCAATCTACAAGATGATTTGCTACGGTTAGATAATTATTGCAAATTAAATAAACTTGATTTGAATCCCTCAAAATGTTCTTGTGTAGTTTTCACACGCAAAAAGAATATAATACCATTTAACTATATACTAAAAGGAGAAAAATTAGAAACAGCTACATCAATCAGAGATTTAGGGGTGATCAATGATAGAAAATTATTATACGATGAACATATCGATTCTATTATAAGTAAGGCTTATAAGGCTTTAGGTTTCATCATGAGAATGTCTAAAGATTTTAAGTGTGTAAAGACATTGAAAGTACTTTACTGCACTTTTGTCAGAAGCAAACTCGAGTATGCAACGCAAGTATGGAACCCCCAGTATATGATCTATGTAAATCGCTTGGAACAAATTCAAAAAAAAAATATTCGCTTTCTCAACTTTAAATTCAATTGCGTTTCTGACGTTATGACAGTTCATGCAAAAAATATCACATCCTACCTTTATACAGACGTCGGGAAATAGGTGATTTGATGTACCTACTAAAAATTGTATCAGGCAACGTCGACTGTCCTGAACTATTAAATAGACTAAAATTCCATGTTCCCTGTAGATCTCGTAGACACAACCCAGTCTTTCACATTGATTTTAACTCATCCAACTATCGTCGGAATTCATATTTCTTGAGGGTATGCGATGCATTCAATAAACTGATAAGATTATTGGATATTGATCTGTTCGAGTGCAGCCACACAAGATTAAGAAAAATTTTGAGTGCTGAATTTTTTTCCACGTAATAATTAAGTTTCTTTTTCTTTTGTTTAAATTTTTATTCTTTCTTTCTATATAATTAATATGCCTTAGTATATCATAAATATTTATCATTACTGACATATTTCTGTTTGTTTAAATTTTTTATTCTTTCTTTCTATATAATTAATATGCCTTAGTATATCATAAATATTTATCATTATTGACATATTTCTGTTTGTTTAAACTTTTTATTCTTTCTTTCTATATAATTAATATGCCTTAGTATATCATAAATATTTATCATTACTGACATATTTCTATATGACATATTTCTGTTTGTTTAAATTTTTTATTCTTTCTTTCTATATAATTAATATGCCTTAGTATATCATAAATACTTATCATTACTGACATATTTCTAAATGTGGAGACCTGTAATTGGCCATCTATATTGTATCAATGTTTTCTATGCTTTTTTTTGTGCTGTTGGTCTTCCATAAACATTAAATAAATAAATAAATAATTAAATAAATAAATAAATAATATAGTGCAATAAAACAGAGAAATAACAGGAAGTATGAATGACTTTATTACTCTCACATTTGATATTGTCATCTCAAGTATTGCATTTTAAGGCGCCATACGCGCGAATTTTGGATTTGGCATTAACGTCACGATCCCCCTTCCCCTCTCCTCTTTCTTTCGTCTAACCTTATCCACATAGTCGAAACCTGTCATCGTGCGTTGTTTATTGTCGTGTCGAGAGAAATCGAGATCTATCGAATTGATTCTCGTTCCATTACCTATCGAATTTTCGTATTTTCGTTTGAACAGTTTGTTATTTAAATTGGAAGATCTGTGAAGTAATTGTTGATTTTGTTGACCATCGCAGTGAAACAGATGGAAAGAATACTCTCTTAGTGGTGGTAAGCGGTTATTTTATATGTGTTCCTTTATCTTCAAAATGCAGTCCAATTATTCCAAAGTACCCCTCCACATCCCCATCCCGTCATCCATCCATAACCCCATGTGTCTCGTCACTTGATTCCCGGCAATTCGCGACGGGAACATCGGCCACGTGGCTAGTTTCTACACACCGCGACGCGACCCACTGAAAGTGAAACCTGAAAATTCTTAAATGATCATTCATTATTGGGAAGACTTCTGTGGCTTGGTCATATGGAGGGGATGACCGAACAACAAACAAATAAATTCTCTGCTGAATACAAAACCAACAGAGCGTAGGAGCTTAGGAAAACCAAAATGGATCGATTAGTATTCCAGATATTTTGGTCGCCAATCTGGAAAATATGATTCTTAGAAAAACCCATTTGAAGTTTAAGATGTTGTTTATATTGCGATAAAACATTTATTTCAAATTCTTAGAACGCCTTAATATTAGTTGTATTTACTTTAAATATTCAGAGAATATTCTCAATAAGTACCTAGTACAATGCCGTACGCAAACAATAATCAGTGTTTAATATAAAATAAAATACTTAGTTTTGAACTACTTTATTACTACATATATACATTTGTCAAATTGTTTCGCTTGGTCCCAACATTTTTAAGGACATGTATAATACAGACTATATAAAACTTGTCCTAAAGAAGGCTTAGACCAACTGAAACTAGTTGAAAAATAAATTTATTTATTTATTTATTTAACGCCTATAAGGGCTTTTACAAAATATACAATAGAAAAATCACAAAAGATAGATAGTTATAAAGATTACAAGTACAGTAAGAGGATGAAGTATATATAAAGTACAGGATAAAGTTAGTATTATAGTTTTGAATAAATTACAGAATAAAGTACATATAATATATTTGAGTTAATTAAAGTGAAAAAGAGAAGTTTAAATAAGAAAAAGAAAAAATATTTTCCATAACCATATAGTCGAGGATGGAAATGTTTCAACTTAGTCCTACACACAGTTATACTATCAGCCAAAATGTCGACCATCTCCGCATGTTAGTTCCCTATGTATGTAGTAATAAAATGGTTTAAAACTTAGTAAAACAAAGTACTTTTTTTTGAAAATTTAATTATCAGTGTGTTAAATTTAAAACGAAAACGCACTGTGCGCAGTGTATGTACATAACATAAGCATGCGTCTATGTCTCATTCTCGCATAGATATCGTTCACGCACACTATTGTACACAACATATTCTTCTACACAACTGATAGCATACATCAAGTCCGTCGTTGTATTAATGTAACGTGAAGCGATCGTATAAATTTGTCTCTTTAAAGTAGCACGACCAAAAAGTGGTCCCGTATTCTCTCAACACCATTCGTCCGAAACAGGTGAATGTACATAAGTGGTATCTTTGACCGAAAAAGCGCGCGAAGTGCTGCCGACATAAAATGGCGGCCGCCAAATGCAAATGTCTCCCGGACACGGACGCGGCTGTCGCCCCTGATTTACGGTGTTTACACTTTTATGACGCCTCGTCCAGAGCTTCCCTCAGGACTCGGTGCTCCAGCTGGCCCGGTTCGAGTCAGCCCGACCCCCCACAGCCATAAAGCGGTGTCGCTTTCTCTTTTCTCGTGGAGAACTATGAAAAACTGCATCATTACTTCATGCTTTCCTGATACACTTAAAGGGTAATCTTTTTGAGGCATGAAAAAATACTGTAAGGCGATACTAAAAAGAATTGGTCGTAGTTTTTCTGAAAGGGACCAACTCAAAAAATCGTGAAATTGAGAAAATGGCTTCTAAGAAATTTAAATCTACAAAAATCTACCTTCATGTATTATTTTAAATGATTTATATATTTTTATTGTCACTGTCAAATAATTTCTATCCTTTTAAAATAATAACTCCACAATGATAATAAAAGCGATGACATATATGAATCGGCGACAGTTATAGGAATAGTTCGCTCAAATAGTTGACAGCTATACGGAGCAAGCCAGCTGTCGAGTATAAAGTGCGATACGCCCTTACGCAAAAAGAAGCAATACGTAGTCATCTTTGAATCCTCCGATTTGCCAGAAAACTCGGTAATCCTGGGATGGACTGTATGAGGATGCTGTCTCCACCATGAAGATATTCACT
Organism: Agrypnia vestita; assembly: GCA_016648135.1. Classification (NCBI taxonomy): domain Eukaryota; kingdom Metazoa; phylum Arthropoda; class Insecta; order Trichoptera; family Phryganeidae; genus Agrypnia; species Agrypnia vestita. Next base: position 97,246 of record JADDOH010023248.1, on the reverse strand, counting down.
CTCCCGAATGATTATATGAGATGGCGGCGCGTAACTATCAAAACAAAACTGCAGTTTGATAACAGGAGCGGACGTAGATCGTTCAATGACAGATGTTTTTATATGGCGAATATGAACTGGCGAGTTCGTCTCTGGTCGGTCGATGCATCGGAGAGAATTGACAACAGGTAGAGAATTTGCCTATCCCTCCCATTCAGAGGCGTTCGATATACATATTGTTATGAGGCTAAAAAGAATCACGCAGTGAGAGTTGTTTGAAATGTTCACAAATACTACCGAAGATTCCAGAACAACCTAGCGTAGTCTACAGCTTTCGAGAGACGTCTCCAAATTCGAGGAACATCTGTAAATTACGAGAACTTGCGAGAAAACACTATAAAAGTCCCGAAGGTTAGAAAAATTCAACGTTATGGGTATAAATAAACGGATCCAGGCCGCGGAGGGCCATTGTTATTTTGACGTTTCCAACGACGCGGCCCTAGCGGCGAATCACGAAGCGAAAACAGTGTTACCATTAGGCGTGTGAACTAAGTGACAGATAATTAAGTGAAGTACTTAATCGTGTGCGATATTCGAGCGAATATTCTGGAAAAAGTTCTAACGTAGCGAAGTAAACTGAAGCGAATAGTAACACGTGCCGAAATTGGATGGATTGTTCTAGTGAATAGTGAATAGTGAATAAAGTGTTAAAGCGATTATAAAGTGTCAGTTTAATTAAGTATAAGCGTTACATTTTATAGTGTAAAGATAGTTTGTACGTTTGTTTAATTAATTATTCAGAAATCAATATATCCGTTATTGCATTCCAGCGTTTACTTTAATTCCTCCTGCAGCTACGACACGTGACAATATTATAAAAATATATATGGATACTGGCGCGACCAAAATGATTTTTATATTTTTCATTTTCACTGTCAAATATTTTCTACTTTTAAAATTTTATCTTCACAATGATTAAAAAAAAGGAATTACATATGTTTATTAAATTTTAATGTACATAACAAACAAAAATATGTATAAATTACTACTAATTAAACACATTCTGTATTTTAGAAGTGTCTTTAATATAAATTACCCACTTCAACCTCTAGAGACCAAATTTGATATATTAGTTTTTCAGGAACCGTACTAATTTAAAACAAAATTTTATTTAATTAATTTACAACATTACGTAAGAATATTAAATATTAATGCTGGAACGAAACTAGGGATGGAACAAAGTATTACATTATAATTGGGTTATTCGGTTGAAATAAAACGCCGCATTGAGCAAGCTCGTGCAATATTTATCCGCATGAAAAAAATTTCAATCTTAGAATACGAATGCGAATGGTCAGATGCTACATATTTTCGGTATTATTTTATGGAATGGAAGCATGGACACTTAACGAAGAATTGATGAGGCGACTTGACGCATTCGAGATGTGGATACGCAGAAGAATACTCAAAAGAAGCTGGATGGACAGAGTTACGAATGAAGATGTTATCGTTCGGATGAAGAATGAAAAAAAATTATTAAAACAATAAAAATCCAAAAACTTCAATATCTCGTACATGCGATGAGACATCTAAAGAAGTACGAGATCTTTAATATTACTTAATATTATTTACAATATATTTATCTTTAAGACGCTTTTTATTATTAAATTATTTATTTTTTATCATTAATTGTGTATAATGCGAAAACTTACATTTATTGATTTGCGATATATATTTATGTAAAATAATTGTATTTAAAAAAAATCATTGAACTATTTATTGATTTGCGATATTTTTTTCTGAATATTATTTACAATTTATTCTATCATTAAAACATTATTTATTTCTTTTTATCATAAAAAGTGTATTGTCTTAGAACTTGACCATATATATATATATATATAACCAGACTGTATATTATTAACCTAGAATATATATATATATATATAACCAGACTAGCAAGTTAGCCCTATTTTCATAGCACATGCGTTTAGCTTAGTTTGAAAATAGTAAGAATATTGATGTGACACGTATTCCGTGTTCGCATCTCTATTTAAAAACAAAAAACAAAAAAAAATCATATTCAATTCATTAATAATTAATCTTAAAAAGTGTATTGTGTAACTATATCATATTCAAATGATCACAAAATATTCATACTTTGTACTTTATTCACTTTAGACACTCTAGGACCATCTATTAGGGTCATTAATTACCTGTTGACGGTCTATTTGTTAGTTTTTTGACCTGGTCCGGGCCGCAGTAAATATAGTTCTCCTAGCTATATTCTCATAATTTTTGTATTTAGGTTAGTTATAAATTAGTACCTGACGATGAGACAAACTGCTCCTCTCGAAACTATAGTCGTGTTTAATTTAACTCAACGTGTGTGCATTACGAAGTTCAATTTTGTTTAAATTAAAATAATCATGTCTCACCACAAAGTAATCATCACTTAATAATTTTTTTCGCCACATCAATTAATAATTTATTAATAATCTACAAGTTAAGGTTAGCATGAATTTGTAGATTAATTATTTGCACAATCTTTCGGGGGTAAAAACATCCCTTTCAAAAGGTCGGTACGTAAAAATGTTTTCATTTTAAACCTTTGAAAATTTGCTCTCGCAAAAGGCTGCATTGGTAGTCTAAATCGTGGAGCGGGATATTCATTCAATGGGGTGAATTTATGGCTTTCTTTGCAATTCTTTAGAACACATTTGGCTAGGAGTACGCAATTAACGGTCTGTGTTGTTGTAGACCGGATATCTTCCCCTTTCTCAACCTCCATCTCCTCACAAGACTATTATTTCAATAGAAACAAAAGCCTTTCCCGAAATTATATGCCCGGTCTTTTTCTATTACCGCATTCTATTATCGCTAATTGCGGATGGAAGTCCTAGGGTTGGTATTCGTAATTAAAACTCGACTCATAAATGTTTATAGATAAAGTTTTTTGTTTATCCGTCCATGATAGAGTAAGGAATGAACAAATTAGTACTGAATGTAAATTTGACCTTAGCAAAGTGAATACATTCGAAAAAGGACACGTTCGACAAATGATTGAGAAAGGAATGTTAAGAAAGACATGATCATCTCCTAGTCCAGTGGGCATGACATTGGTTTCTCATACTCTCGAGAACATTTAGTTCCAGGTTTGATTCCCGGTGAGGTCACTAAATATCTATGTGGTGTACTCAAGTTTGGGTATATTTTTGTTATACAATGACCTCGTAATTATATAATTGGGCCTATTGGCCTATTGAACCATTTAAAAAAAAGAATAGGAGAAAAAGTAAGAAAGGACGGCATTTCTTATGTAAATTTGTCATTAATGGTATCGACACTTATACATATAAGTGAATCCTATATCTGATTGAAGGAGAACGATATTATGCTAAATGCTGCGGAAATAAGATCACTTTGGCGTTTGTGCATTTATAATAGAGAATAGATTTAAAAAATATTAAATAATATAATGCAGATCTTAGCATATAGTAAATATAATTTTAAAAGATTCGTTTAGGTGATTTTGGCACGTTGAGCAAATGATTGAGAAAAGCCTATTGAGAAAGACTTCATACATATAGTATTTAATGAAAGGAAGAAAGGGCGGTCGCGGAAGACTTATCCCTGACCAGGTTAACCAGATACTGGAAGATGGTCCTGTTAGAAGCCTCAACAATTGGCGAGCTTGCATGGTAAGATGAATGAATGCAAAGAAACAAGGGCTGTGTGTTTGAACAGTTTGAAACGGAGTGATGATAGCTAGTTAGATTTTTATATTATTAATATTTTTATTATTTAAAGCATTAACTTTGTTAACAAATTTATTAATCAATTAGAAAAAATAAACGAAAAATCAAATTAACGAAAAAATATCTTATATAATTAATAAAAATATACTTTGTTCAAATCACTTTTGTATTGAAAAATATCAACATGTTGTGATCCTATACGTCGGATACAATTCGTCAGGATACAATTGATATTGAAATTGAAATTGCTTTTTTTGAAGAAACAATATTTTAGCTGCTACTGGGATTCGAACCAACGGACCTCCAATCTATCCGGCAATGGCGCGTTATCCAATTTCTTCACGGCAACTTGTAACATTATATCAAGCGAATAATGTGTGTGTTAATCAATGAAAAAGAGACTACATATAAGGTCGAAAAATTTTTGTTAATCTATCAAGCTGCCGTGGCGAAATTGGATAACGCGCCAATCCCGGATAGAGTGAAGGTCCGCTGGTTCGAATCCCGTTAGCAGCTAAAATATTAATTCGTTAATTTGATTTTTCTGTATGTCTTTTCTAATTGATTAAAAATTTGTTAATAATTCACAGAACTTTGTTCTAAAATTGCAACTTCACAAGAATAATGTGTTTTCTTTATTTTTGTACATTAACTTTGTAGTCAGGCCTTTTTACCAAATTCTAGTTATGTTAGTATATAACCACTTACGGAAATCTTTAGTCTAGTGGTTTCGAGACGTACCCGTCTCTTTGTCAGGCATGTAAATACCATTATTCGCCACAACCGTAGTACTACTTACACACTAACATATTTATAAAATATTTCTAACCGAAGGTAAACATGCACCTAGCCGATACCAATCTATGTTAGGATGTTATATAGGTAATTTTAAGTCATTAAAATAGCGTTGTGAATTCAATGTCACATTTTTTATAGGTCAACTTTTAAATTTACTTTTGATATATCCAATAACGTTCGCCCCCACGCGGCTCGGTACCGGGTTATTACGAAGAATACTTTAACTTTTTTTTCCATTTCCGTATAAGCGTTTATTCGCAGGTAAAGCGCCATAAAAATATCCGTAAAACCTTCCATCAATAAAAATATTTCTCCAATACTCAATTTGACTTTTATTTTCAATTTATTGGCTTAAATATATTTATTGCCCGAGCTTATTTTTAACGACTTTTTCAAATTGATTTTCGTTTACGCTTCGGCATAAACGGTCTCTCGATTACTTCTTGACTGGGGGTACATAAATTATTTTTCGACCCTTATTAATTTTTCGAACAATATATTGGGGCATGGGAGACACAATACTGAGAAATGGTAATATATCTGTATTTCTCAATAACTGAAATCTTCTCTATAGTACTATTTTTTTTATTATTATTACATATAAAAATAACAAATACAAAGGATAAACATACAAATACAAACAATATAATATACCATTTTTAAGACCTTACCAAGCCACTTTATGTGGCATGTTGGTAGTGATCGATTTGCTCATCTGGAAACATAATAGTTAAAAATTTGTTGATATTTATAATTAATATTTACAATCGGAACAACTCATCTTTAAACATAATTTTATATTGATGACTAAGCAGTCGAGTACATTGTCACGTGTCGTGGCGAGGGAGGAATGAATGAAATCTAGGAAAATCAATTTTCTATTTATTAATTAATTATTCAATGTACCAAGTCACTTAACACTTAACACAATTAAACCTAACGCTATTGTTTAAATTTTAAAAAATTTACTATTTCACAATATATCTCACGTAAATGAACACTGAATTATCGCTGGGTAACACGTATTTAATTTTCACTTAAAAATTCCATCCAATTCTCGTATTACTTGTTGTTTAAATTACTTCTTTTACTTTATTTTATTTATTTATTTATACTGAAATAAAACTGACAAAATTTAATGATATGTATGAATAAGAGCATAAGTTATCAGAATCTATCATATTGACTTGTGTCCGAACATATTTCACATTGAAAAAAAAAAAGATGTTTAAATAATAAGAAGAACCAATAAAAAATAAAAGACAAGAACATTAACAATACTAACAACTTGCGTCGCAGAGCATTTTATACATATTGGATATTAATTAAATGTTGCAATACAGAATAATTTTCACTTGTATTCTTAGTTCGTATGAAGACACAAGATAGATGTCAATGTCTGTGAACAAATCGTTGTAAGCTCGGTACATTACCACTATGGGTGAACGCAATCCGGACTCGGTGCGAGCAACAGGAATGTGGAAGAGGCAGTGTGTTTTAGTAGCCCTTACTGGGACGTAAATAACTATAATAGGGGTAATCAATTATGGTCAGTTCTACTTTACGGTGTTGAAGCATGGACGCTGAAGGTGACTACTCTAAATCGCCTAGAGGCGTTCGAAATGTGGATACATCGTAAAATGTTAAAGATATCCTGGACTGACATGACTAGTAATATTGAAGTTTTACGTAGAGCAAATACAAACAGACAGTTACTCAACACAATAAAGCTCCGTAAAATTTCATACTTTGGTCATATAATGAGAGGCAAAAAGTACTCCATCCTTCAGCTCGTCATGAAGGGGAAGATTGAGGGTCGCAGACAGGTCGGAAGGAGGCGGCATTCCTGGCTTGGAAACATCCGAGAGTGGACCGGGATAAGAAGCGTGGAAGAGCTGTTCCGCACTGCTCTGGACAGGGAAACTTTCTCCCAGATGATCGCTGACATCGGGGGGACCCGACAGGGCACAAGAAGAAGAAGAAGAATAGGGGTGGACAATTAAATTGATTTCGACAGCTCTTATAGAAGCTGAAAATGTCAAGAGATGTGCGTCTGTCTGTTTATTAAACTTGAAATATCGTACAAGTATAAATACATGGGTTTCAAGGTCAACACTGCCGGACCAGCTGCGCGACAGCCTTCAGCGTTCAGAGGCGACAAGCGAGTGTTACGCGTTCGATGTCTTGTAGGTCTCGCGCGGGAATTTAATTGAAATAAAAAGTGTCTTTATCAGGCACCGCACCCCGCCCGCCCCGCCCAGCATCCCTCGCATCCGCCGTAATTTATGCTCCGAGCATTGCGCTCGTTTCCATAAAACAAGCATAAACAAAAAGCTCCCGGCTTCCCCATAACCCGCAGAAATAATATCTCATTTGAACTTTGCAGTGGCGCGGGCCCCGACCACCCCGCTCCGCTCCGCAGTGACGTCGTTAGGTAAAGTGAGGCCCTTAAAAAAATTAAGAACTCCATAAATAATCGAACATTATAAATTATAACACCATTATATTTTTTTCCATAACATACCTTAATTTTGAATATTTTTGAGTATGTCCAAATTTTTCAGAACAGAACTGGATTTTTGTTACAGGGACATCATTAATCAATCAATATATTTGTATATTTATGGGAAATTATGTATAGAAGTCATTTGGGTGCACACAGGGCTTACGACCTATCGTACGGCAGACTTAAGTGATCGCTTTACACAATGTAACGTTCGCCATTTCCACCCATGATAGAATACCATGTCTACTAATTTTTGGAAGTTGTATATATATTTATTTGAATTGTGTGCCAAAATAAATATATATATACATATACAAAATCCAAAAATTAGCAGGCACGGTATTCTATCATGTGTGGAAATGGCGAACGTTACATTGTGTAAAGTGATCACTTAAGCCAGACGTACGATAGGTCGTAAGCACTATGTACACTCAAAAGACTTCTATACCTACTTTCCCATAAATATACAGTTTCATCTCTGTGAGACATCCATATATATATTGATTGATTAATGATACCTTTTTAATTATTTTTTATTTTTTTAAATAAATATTACAGTGACAGTGAATATTACATAATTTGAATTAATGTTAGTGATCATCATTAAATAACATAAATTATAGATTTCTCACAGAGATGAAGCTATTTATTTGGGAAAGCATGCATTAAAATCTTCAATGTGCATCCATAGATCTGATGGCCTGTCTTGGCTGGTTTAAGTGATCATTTTACAGAATACAGCCGATTTACCGATTCTATCTAAGAACAACCACACATCTATCAAATGTTAAATAGCTTATGTGACCACTTTACACAATACAACGTGCACCGATTCCAACTTAGAACAACCCCATGTCTTTCAAATTTCGAATAGTTGAAGTGATCACTTTATACAATGCAAGGTGCACCGATTCCACCTTAGAACAACCACACATCAATCAAATTTGAATCTTTGAAGAAATCAAAATTTGATAGACATGTGGCTGTCCTTGGGTGGAATCATGAACGTTGCATTGTGTAAATCGATCACTTAAGTCAGGACCAAGACTGTCGTAAGCTCTGCGGATGCCCAATAAAGATTTTCATGCTTTCCCATATAAATAGCTTCGTTTATCTGAGATATCTATAATTTATCTTAATAAAATAAATTTTAATTTAAAATGTTGCAGCATAGAGTGGCTGCCAAATCATGCAATGGATTGCCTTTATGGATCATTTTCCGCCTTATTTATATGAGACGGTAGTTCTGAATTTTTTTTTATTTAAATTTTATAAATTCCGCTCCTTAGAATTTACCACCCTTGAGCAATGCCCTACTTTCCCGCGTTGGCGGGACGTCCCTGCCATCCCGTTTTATCCTACCCCAACCCAGCTCGACTTGTTCTGCTCCTTGCTCTCCGCAGTATCATTGTTTATTGTTTATTCCCGAATCTCCGGTGTTTGACATCATTTCGCGTCATGTGTGTGTATCCGTATTTGTTTATCGCTTTGTTCGTTCAGATTGAAAACTCATGTTTCAAAAAACACGTAAGATCAGTACCCAGCTTCATTTAATTGTAGAGCAACTGCCAAATTCATGATTAATTCACATCTCTCTTTTACGTTTTAGTCGCTACTACAAATTATGTAAAAAACATATAATATGTAAAAAAATCTTTTTTTTTTAATATACTTACATAACAATCTTTAATTATAAATTAAAATATGTGGGGTATAAAAGAAAAGGCAGAAATATCCCAAAAAAATTAAAAAATGTTTTAAATGCAGTCCCCAAGGATGAATAATTTTAAATACACTGAATTCAAGATTTCATGTGTCCATCCTTCCCAAAATCATGTTTCCTATAAATTTAGAGGCTGTGTTTCCTACAATGTCTGGGATTCAGTACATTATAAATAATTTAATAATCCTCGAACATTGCATTCAATATTTTTTTAGATATTGCTGCCTTTGCTTTTATATCCCACATCAAACATTTGCCATCTTTCCGTCCGTCTGTCTATCTGTCCGTTCGTAATTTCGTTCGAGTTTACGGCTAAAAAAACAAATTAAACGGCCGGAGATTGGACTTGAACCCCCCCGGGCCAGCAAACCCGAAGGCGGCAACGATAGCGATGTTGCTATCGCCGAGCTTACATTAGGTACCCGTCAAAAAAGCAGCACATATAGGACTTAGCAAAGACGTGAACCATTTCATTCCGCTTAAAGTCGTTAACTATTTCATGGGTGTTGGCTACAAATAAGTAAATAGGTACTTATTATTTATGAATGTAACGGCATGTAAAAGTTTCGTCATTTTGACGGGTTACAGTTATCCAATGTTTCTATTCCAGCAATTTACGGACTTTACGGCTGACAGACGGATAGATGGACAGACAGATAGACTAGAAGACTAGATAGAATGAAATTATTATATTTAATTCGATTCCGTCACAATTCTGTGCTAATATAGAATTTTCCGCATTCCGTATTAGTGTTAGCATTAATTTGGTAGCACCAAATAATTCAAATATTTTTTGCATTTCGTGACCTAAAATAATATATCGAGTTTTAGTACTAAGTCGAACAAAATAATCGCGTTTCATGTCAACGTGAGCCATATATCAATTTCATATCGTATTAAAATCGTTTTGTTATCGCTACAATATTATTTTGAAAAACTATTACATCAAAAACATCATTTGTAATGCTTTTCGTGAATGTACGAGCAATATAATTTTATAACAGTTGTATTAGATGATTTTGAAAATAAAGGCCGATTGATTCGATTTAACATATAAAAAAATAAACTTTGTATATTTCTAACTACATTAAATTACTACATTAAAAAACAAATAAATGAGAATGAATGTTCATTTGTCCATTACTTTAAGAAAATTTAATATTGTCACCAGAGTGTAGAACAATGTTAACCGTGCATTATCGAAATCTCTCGAACGGTCCACATGAATCTAGAATCCAGCTGGGCTATTCTCATAATCACTAGAAATATGGAGAAACGGGTCGAACATTCGCGAAGCCAACATTTTTGCATAAAAGAGATGCGAGCGCGCGCGAGAGAAACGCCACAGAAAGGCGGATAGTACGGAAAACATGCGGTGCAAGTGAGTACTTACGCGCAAAATTGAGCAGAACGACCTAACGAAAGATAAAAAGTCCCGCGAATATTCTAGTTATGTGAATAACTGCGAACCTGCATGAAATGTTCTAGAAACAATTAGTGTGAATTTAAGAACTATGCTCCGATTAAATTCGCATCCAGTGACTTTGGTTAGTAAATAAAAGTTTTAATTGTTTTTTGTATTCATTTTCCCTCCTACGGCCACGATCCCGTGACAATATTAAAATCTCGTATAATTTAATTACTTGCTTACTATCAGCGGGCGTAGGTAGACATGATGGAGCTCCAATCGAAAATTTCGAAAAATTGTTTTAAACTTTAAAACACCGTGTTTAATATTTTGAGTTAGTCCAAATTTTTCAGAACAGTACTGGATTTTTGTCACAGGGACATCACTAAGCAATCAATATATTATTGACGTCCCACAGAGACGAAATTATATTTATTAGAAGAATCTCATTAAGGATATTGATATAAAGGATATTGCCAAAAAAATCCAAATCATAAAAAAATAGATATTTCATTAGTGACATCTGTGGTCATTTAAGGGGAATAGGAAAGGTTTGGATACCGGCCGGGCTAATAATTATTATAAAACACGGAACTAAGTATTATTACGAAATATGGAACAGGTAAAATTTAAATATATACAACTTCCAAAAAATTGATAGACGTGGTATTCTATCATGGGTGGATTTAATTGTGTAAAGTGATCACTTAAGCCAGCCTTACGATAATGCGTAAGCCCTATGAACACCGATAGACTTCCTTACCTACTTTTACGTATAAAAATATAATTTCGTCTCTGTAAGACATCTATAATATACATTGAACGGTTTTATAGTGAAAAGTCGGTTACGAATGTATTCAAAGAAAGCGTACAAAAGCACGTTAAATATTTTAATTCAATGGCATATTCTGAAAGTTACGCAAATAGCTTATATTATCTATTGACATGTTTTCCTCGAAGTTCCACACTTTCAATGGTTGGCTATTTGATATGCCAATGTTATTTTCAAGCCGTACAAGATTTCCATTTGAACATCATTTTCGAAGGTTACGTTAGAATAAATTTCAGCGAAACCTAGCGCAATGCAGGGTCATGGGTTAAATTATTGCCAAATTTAGTACTCAAATAGCACTTTACGCAAACTTGGGCTTAAGGCATGAACAGCACAAAAATTTAAAACACAAAGTGAAGCTAGGAGTCTGCAAGCTACACTACAACGCATTTGGTCTATGGGTTTGATGCATCAAAAGGTTTTCAGTTGGTCGCGAAGCCTCTTTTGCATCGCTTCCTATTAGCGAAGGGAAAAACTTCATTTCAAAATGAAGACTACAACACACACACGTTCACCAGTTTGAAGACTATAAAGTGTACACTACAATTGTAGTAAAAACTACTTGAAGTGAAGTAATTGTACTACTACGAAATGAAGTGAAGTGAAGTAAATGAAGTGAAGTAAGTGAAGTGAAGTAATTGAAGTGAAGTAAATGAAGTGAAGTAATGAAATGAAGTATTTTTTTCCCAAATAAAAATTTGGCGATCTAAAAAAAAAAAAAGGTCAACGACAAAAATATTTCAATAAATGACGATATTTTCTCTTTCTTCGCTCGATTCCAAAAAATTTTCAAACCATGGGGGGGGGTTGTTACAGTTTCCAGAGATTTCTCCGTTTAGCTACATCAACTAGCCAAAAATTTCTTCATGGGTCCAAAACTTTTTCAAACCATGGGGGGGGGGGTTGTTACAGATTTCAGAAATTTCTTCGTTTAGCTACATCAACTTTCCAAAAATTTCACGTAAAAAATGCACTATTTAAAGTATGTTTCTTACTTTCGATAACTTTGAAGTGTATGTACTTTGTAGTGTTCGCTTTGAAATGAAGAGTACTATTTGAAGTTTATACTTTCAATAACTTTGGTGTTTGTATTTTGTAGTGTGCACTACACATCAAAATGTGCGAAGTGTGCACTTCAATGCAGTGTAGTACTACATTGTAGTAGTGAGTACAGAGCGGACCCATCACTACTTCCTATATATCTGTGGGGAATCGACGACATCGATTTGATGAGCAGATCCATAACTGGTGTTCAAAGAAATCGATATATCATCAATGGTAGCTGGTCTACAACCAAGAAGCTTCTCCCTAATGGTACAGATACACATGCGTATTACTGGCATGCTCATTAGCATGCTCAAAACTAGCATGCCCTAACAACTTTACATACTTGCTCATTATTAGCATGCTTATTTTTAGCATACTCATAAAAAGGCATGCTTATTTTAAGTATGCTTAAAGTAAACAATCAAACACAGATGCTTATTAGTGGCATGCTCTTGTCATAGAATAGAGAGGAACTCTAGTTCAAAATTGAAACTTTTCAAACTGAAATATAAAATTCAAGTGAGCCAATAAATCAAAACAGTTACCGGGTTTAATCAAAGATACAAGCTTATTACTGGCACGCTCTTGTCATAGAATAGATACGCCCTTATTCAAAATGGAAACTTTGCAAACTGAAATAGAAAATTCAAGTGAACCAATAAATCAAAACAGTTTCCATCCGCACATTTTTGATTCTAGTTTTTATAATTTTTATTGTAAGATTTGAAACATTCATGCCTTTTAATAAAGTTTCAAAAACATTATTTCTTCGTATATTATTTTTACTCAACGGTGACCTAGTATTCCACAGACATTCGTGATTCCTATAATAAGTCACGAAAGGCAATGTTTTGTCATCTCCCCAACGCGCCATATTTGTTTCATTTGTCGCGGACTAAGAAGATCGCATTGATAATCGATACTAGCCGCGAATGACATAAGCATGCTCGTAATAAGCAAGCTTATTCACACATGCTCAATAGATATCCCTTCTCATGGTCAATGACATTAGCATGCTCATAAATCAACCGGCTGTTGATTTTTGAGCATGCCACTAATGAGCATGCTCATTACTAGCAATGTACGTACACACATGCCATTAATAAGCAAGGGCTAAAGAAGGGCGAAATAAGCATGTGTATCAGTTCCTTAACGCTCTTTTTCTTCTCTCTAAACTACCTGGACGGTCTCCAAATTCTTGATCACTAGACGAGTGTTCTAACCATTTCTCTGAAGAAGAATTTCTGGTGGGTCGAGGCACGCTGTGGTTTCAAGCCGTCCGCATCGACCAAAACGACCAATCAGTAGCTCGATACGGGCCACGTCAACCGACCAATTAGAGCCTGATGCGACCGACGAGGTGCCGACCGCGCGCCGGTACCTCCACCACTCTTTCGCCGACCATCGTAATCTACGCCATGTTACCCATTATACTCCATACTTCATAGTTGGATATTCGGATTTTTACAAAATTGAAATATTTTTGCTAATGTTTTTATTTATTTATTTCAATACACGGCACAGAAGTACCTTTCACATGATAATATATACAAGAAATCCAAAGAACAGAACAGCAAAACATTACAGAATTGACATAGTATAGACAGTTGTTTAAAGTTATAACAGTATTTTAGCATCAGTAGTTTTGTTACACATTTAAACTGCTTGAACATTCTGATCTACAAGTACAGATACAAACAGTTCCCGGGAGCCGTGACCGAACTTCAATAGATCTGTAGTCAGATCTGAGGCCGGCAGCCGGTTCCATTGAGTTCAGGAAATGGAACTGATATTGAAAACACGTCGGCTCTGTGGCAACCCTAATTCACCTTGTCACCAAGTGTCGAAATACGCATAATTTTAGTGAGCCTTATTGTGGGCGTATTATTCTCTACCGAGAAATGCCTAACGTTAAAGGGTTAATATCACAGAGGTTGCTTTTGACTTTCGCAGATATTCGTACTGTATTCCAATAATTTTGTCTACACGTTGTTATTAATAAATATAGATGTAACATAGAAGTCTTAAAATAACGCTTAAAAAATTGGGTGCCTGTACTTAAGTTACGAGCGTTATCATCATCATCATTCTTGGCACTACAACCTTTGGTGGGTCTTGGCCTCCTCAATAATTTTCCTCCACTCATCTCGGTGTAGTGCCAGCTCTCTCCAGTTTCGAAGCTCTAAGGCAGAGATATCTTTGAGGACGTTGTCACTCCATCTTAATTTTGGCCTTCCTAAGCTCCTTCGCCCTATTGGCCTTGAGTTCAGCGTTATAAGTTATACTTATTTAGCGTACATAAAAAACCACGCGCTGTGTTGTATAACTTGAGTTGGAATATAGCTGGGAAGAATGTGTAAAGCGTTATTTTAAATATGACAGCTGTTTCGGCTTACTACGTCATTATCAAACAGTGGATATACCACGTACAATCTACTTATTTATTTGATTATAGATATCCCTTCCCCTATAGATTTTTTTTTTTATTTATTTATTTTAAAAAAAATCCTTGTTTACAAATAAAGATACTTAATACTAATTTAACAATAAAACATAAGATAAAACATAAGATAAATTACACATTTTTTTTGTTTTGTTTAATTTGTGGATTATGCCACTCTACTAGGCTACGCCTGTCCCAGAGTGGCGTTATAGAACACAATTATAATATTTTTTCGAGTTCGTCAGTAGTATTTATTTTTATAAGGTAGTTATTATGTATCTACAGAGTATCAAGTGGAATGTTAGTGAAAGTTGAGTTAGTCATAAGTCCAAGTGTAAATATGTGTAGAATAATTGTTTAATGTAAAAAGGGTTAAAGTTTTGTTTAAGATTATTTTTTTATTTTCCTTAATTAATTAATTAATTTATATAGGTATATATTTTTATTTAAAGACATTATATAATTATATGTTTTCGGTGAAGCCCATGTATATTGAGATTCCTTTTTCCCCTAGGCATTTATCGTTAAAAATTCCCCTGTCTAAGTCAAAAAATTAATTTTCTGTAAGTGATTAACGGAATTACTACGAAAGTGCCTGTATTTCGTTTTTATTTTATTTGAAATATGATTTTAACATTAAATAAGATATTATTTTAATTTAAATCCCTGATTTTAGGTTACATAAGCATCTTATGAGGTGGAGAGTAAAATAATTTTTTGCTTACTATTTATTAATGTTATTTAATATTTATTTCATTACATTAGCATTACATACATTATTACATTAGCCTACCATAACTGTAAATAACAGTAACCACGACCCCGAAAAAAAAAATATGTTTACTCAAATAAGCAATGAATAGTAAGTATTATGGTAGAGTATCGAAACCAGTTGACATTAAGTTACTCCAAGTTATTAATACAAACTTTTTAATTAATAAAAATTAATAATTATATCCAACCACAAATATCAAAAAAATCTCATTTAAACTTGCCTTTTCTGCCAGTTTCAGGCTTTTCTTCAATACATCAGTGTCGGCACCAGATTTCCAGTGCGTACCGCTAGTCTTGTCTCGGTCGAGCACTCTTTGATGCACTCTTTGCTGCGTAAATACTCATGTTTAAATCCCGGTTCATTTTAGAAGCTTTCAGACGTCACCCATATTTCGCGACAAGTTTTCGGCAACATTTCTGTTTGGTATTTTCCCACTCCCTGATGGACGTTTAGCATTTGCGGCGGAAAATATTATTTCCGCTCCTGATTTACATATCAGCGGGCGCCCCACCCTTGAATTCCTCCAAACTTTAGATTCCGCTGAAAAATCCCGCAGCCATGTGTTATCTGCCGGCGGAACCGGAAAGCATCCGTTGCGAGGCAGACCGGGGCCGGAGGCTGCGCGGGGCGCGGAGGCTCTACTCAAATGCCGGGGCATCTATCAAAACCCTGTTTACACCGCAGCGTCCCTTTCAAAGTCACAACTCTAAAGTAGGTCGCGTCATGTTAATGAGCTCTCGACGAAAATATGGAACCCACTGAGCCATCAATAACGCAATGTTACATCGCTTATTTATTATGATGATAGTTTTGCGAGCTTGCAATATTTCATCCCTTTATTTACTCTCGGAAATCCGAATAATATCATATCATCATCATCTTCTTCTCCCTATTTCCTTTTGGAATAAAGACTCGACAAGATGGCTTGCCTACTACTAATCGACCATCCCAAAACTTCGAATCTATCAAACGCTCCACACGAGTCTGAAACGAACTGGAACATTATCGTAAACACTAGAAATATCGAGTGACCACTAGAGTTGTGAGGAATGTTCCCGAGGCATCGCGAACCTAACATGTTTTGTTTAAAAATCCAGCGCGAAGAGAGTTTTTGTTTGACGTTTGACGAGTGACGACAGAGGCCAGCTAACCCAGTGTGATAGAAAAGACACAGCAGTGTGACAGAAAAACGGAGCGACAGATATTCGGCTCGAGTACTTACGTGCAAAACAAAGCAGATCCCTTATGATGGACCCTGCAATGGGATCCAAAACGTCGGCCAGAGAGGTCACATATACACGGCAGAATATCCCAGAAAACTAAACACAGAAGATTCTGAACGGCCGTGAAAACCTGAGAACATTTTAAAAATAAGTTAAATTTTAACAAATATTATTATTAAGTTCTGTAGGTTTAGTGTTATTTTAAATGTGACAGCTGTTTTGGCTTGTAACGCCATTAACAAACAGTCTGTTTGATAATGTCCTTAAAAGCCGAAATAGCTGTCAAATTTGAAATAATACTTAACCTGCAGGACTTAATAATAATATTTATCAAAATTTTATTTATTTTAAATTTCATTAAAAATAAACAAGGAGTTTTACAAACTAAACACAAAAACAATAAATAAAAAAATCAACTTACATAGGTCATAAGCATAAGTGACTGTTTGATAATGTCCTTAAAAGCCGAAATAGCTGTCACATTTGAAATAATAATTATAAAGAAATTTTCTCATATAAATATATAAATAAGAGATACAGCTATGCCGAACAATATCGCTTTGGGTATTGATATATTCCACGTGTCTGAAGGGGTTTTCCGAAGCAGGATTCTCCTACACCTTTGATCAGATTGTATATATTATTTGTAATTGTTACATACATAATTATATTTTCATCATATGTATGCATTGAATTTAAGTTTTTAATGTACATATTATTGAATAAATACATTGAATTGAATTGAATTGAACAGAAAATACAAAAAATAAAAAGAGTAGCTTGTTGGTCTTGTGGTTAGGACTCTCGCCTCGTGATTTAAGATAGCGGGTTCGAATCTCACTCTAAACCAGCAAGCTAGTCCTATTTTCATAGCAATCAATTAATAAATTAAGCGTTTAGCTTAATTTGAAAACATTAAGAAATTTGATTTGACACTTATTCCGTGTTCGCATCTCTATTTTTTTAAATTAAAAATAAAAATAGTTTCGTCTCTGTGAGACTTCTATAATTTAATTTTATTTATAATTATCCCCCTATGGGCAAAATCCAGTAATGTGGTGTATCCATAAGTAATCAATTATTTATGTGGCAACAAAATAAGAATTTAACTACAATTAATTTTATTTTTAATCGATTTAATCTCCATCGTTATCTGGGACCTTTTGCCATCTTGTTGGTAGACTTTTAAAAAAAATATGCTTCTAGGTGTTTTTAAAGCGTCAATATCAAATCGTCATTGTCAAAATCACCAACGGAAAATTTTCTAAACCAACCTTGGCACTTATTTACTTTCAACACGTCTCCACACACATCACAATTTTTTTTTTGTTGCAACCGTTGCAGTAACACCCGATAGAAAATAAAACAGCATGCAATGACGTAAAATTTTCTAAGTCAGTTGATTGTCCGCCATTTTACAACAGAGTAATAAAAAAAAATTAATTTAATTGTCACAAGTCACAAGACCACGGATTACAATATTGCGTATAAAACACGTCTTTACACGTTCACTTTACTGAGCTCGACTGAATCAAACATTCCGCACCAAAAACAATTAATTACTTATGGATACACCTATATGCATTCAATAAACTGATAAGATTATTGGATATTGATCTGTTCGAGTGCAGCCACACAAACTTAAGAAAAATTTTGAGTGCTGAATTTTTTTCTACTTAAGTCTCTTTTTCTCTTGTTCATTATTTTTGTATTATTTAACAAATCTATATTTTTCTGCTAATAATTAAGTTTATTTTTCTTTTGTTTAAATTTTTTATTCTTTCTTGTTATATAATTTTTAACATGCCTCAGTTTAATTCATAAATATTTATCATAACTAGCATATTTCTAAAAGTGGAGACCTGTAATTGGCCATCTATATTATATCAATGTTTTCTATGCTTCTTTGTTGTGCTGTTGGTCTTCCATGATCATTAAATAAATTAATAAATAATATATATTTTTAATTTATTTTCTTCTTGCAATTAATTTAACATTTCATTTACCTAACTAACTAACTAACTAACCATCACGCCGTTTCCCTGCAGGGGTAGGCAGAGAGGATTGAACGCCACACTCTTCTATCCTGGCACACCACTTTCGCTTCGGCCACATTCGTACATCTTCTCATACACGTTCTACGGTTGTTGCGGCTTTTAACAGGGCCATCCTCAAATACTTGTAGTACCTGATCGTGCCAGATCTTTCGCGGACGCCCTCTATTCCTGTTGCCTTCAACATTCGCCTCATATATTTTCTTAACCATCCTTTCCTCGTTCATACGTTCCACATGACCAAACCATCTCAGCACTCCTTTCTTTATTCTACCTACCACACTACAGCCAGCATTGCATTCACTTCTAATTTGTTCAATCCTCACTATATCGACCAAAGATTTTCCACACAAGCGTCATAGTGACCGCATTTCAACCGCATTCAGTCTACTTTCATTCCTCTTTTGCCAATTCCATTTACCTGCAGTTACTTGAAATTCGCACGGTGATAATTTGTTGACATAGCCCCATCCCTGAGGTCCAACTCGGGGCTGGTTTGTAAAGTAATCTCGCGGACTGCGGGAGATTCATCCCGGTTAAAGGACCGCAGCCTCTTTGCCCCGCGTCCTGGGGGTCCAGAGTTGTGCAAACTGCCGACTCGTGCGATTAGTACCCACCGCAGAAATAAGCGTCATTTCCGTTTTGTGCACCCGCATACATCACTCGTTTTTCGTCCTTTTTCTTCCTACTCATATTTGAGTGATAAATAAAACCCTTTTCCCTTTGATTACTTGTTTATCTATACTAATGTACAGGGTTATTTGGAAAACATTAATAACCTCGCAGGACTATATTCCTGCCTTGATCATGAGTCGTAAATGTTCAAGCTATTATGACCTAATATCTATAGTTATGGAGACATGCGACATCAAGGTTTGCATTATTTTTTCAATATTTCTGACTTATTTTTTGTAAAACGTTGGACTATCATTATAGTGACTTATGTCGAATACGAAAAATTTGTTCCCTTTAATACAAGTTAAATAAAAAATAAAAACCCTCTAATTACAATTGGAAAACATTCCAATTCAAATTTTTAAGGGTTTTTATCATATTATTTAACTTGTATTGAAACGAATGAATTTTTCGTAATCGATATGTGTTACTGTAATGATAGTCCAACTTTTTACCAAAATAAGTTAGAAATGTTGAAAAAAAAATACAAACTTTGATGTCGTATATCTCCATAAGTATTGATATTTAGGTCATAATAGCTCGAACATTTTCGACTCATACTCAAGGCAGGAAATAGTCCTGCGACTGTTTACTGTTATACTGTATTACTGTTTTCGAAATAACCCTGTATAAGGGGTAAAGTTTGTAAGTTTGGAGGTAGGAGGTAATCTCCAACTACTCATTCAATTTCAAAATTTCTTTCTCCAGGGTTTCTAGTTTCACTATTCTGGTGGGTGGACTGTCATGTAGGATAGTGAATGGGCCGCTTAGTAAGAATTCAAAAATTTTTTGTACAAGGTTTCATTTGAAGTGAGTGCCTTTATTTAAAAAATTTAAAACGATGATTTTCCAAAATCGAAAAATGGTTAGGTTAGATTAGGTTTGGTTGTTTAATTTTATTACAAATTTATTAATAGGTTAGGTTAGGTTTGGTTGTTTAATTTTATTTCTTATTTACTTATAGGTTAAGTTAGGTTTGATTGTTTAATTTTATTATAAATTTATTTAAAGGTTAGGTTAGGTTAGGTTTGGTTGTTTAATTTTATTCCTAATTTATTTTTAGGTCACGTTATGTTACGATACATTTATTTTGTAGTTGAGTGCATAATTTATTAAATATTTCGTGAAAACCTTCTTCAATAGAATTACTTGTTCAATTAAAACCGTGTACATAATGCAGCATAATGTTTTATTGCCTTGTAGTACCTACTTTTATCTTTGAATAAAATATCGCGTTGTCTATAGTTCGCAAATCGTTGATCTGTCAAACTTACTAAGGAAATCATTACGATTTTTAAATTGGAATTACTCGTTTAATATAAGGATGCCGGATTATTTTAAGACATTTTTGAAATCAGGACACTCAATTATATCGGAAAATTTGTTCTTAACAACTCCCAACGCCACATTCTGTATTTATCCAGAAACAGTATTATTTGTGCAAATTAAGAAACAGTGTAATAATAAATGTGTGAAATATTCTAGAAACATTTAGTGGCAGTAAATTTATGAACAGTGTTCCGAATTAATTCGTGTCCAGTGATTGTTTTTAATGTTTCATTTGCCTCCCACAGCCAATCTCGTGAAGATGCGAACTGCTTCCGTTTGATATGAAAATTTTCAAAATATTTTCGTTAAATTTTTGTTATTTATAACGAGTTCTTGAATCCTTCAAAGGCTTTGAGAATCTTTGTCATGTTGTTTACAAACAATTTTTATTAAAATTGTTTTCGAAAGATATATGTACGGAAAAAATAAATCAACAGATGTAATTAAGATGTGTAGTTCACAGATTTTATGCTAAAAAAATTAGTTAACCTACTGAAAATAAAACCGTGCAAAGTTTGCCAAAACAAGCACAAAAAATGTAGAGATATTTATTTTTGCATTGAATGCCCTGATCGACCAGAATTTTGTTTATAGCTGTGTTTCCAAGCATTTAATAATATGAACTACATTTCAAATCTCGAAATTATGCAATAATATTTTCTTAAAATTCTTGTTTTCATAACAAACCCTAGAATATAATAGAAAATTTAAATTTCTCAGAAACTTTAATTATAGAACCATTAAAATAAATAGTAATAATATACCCATACATGTAGTTTGTTTAACCACTATTTAAAATATGTATATAAATATATAGCAATCACAAATTGAAATAAATTAAAATAAATACATTTTTAAATGTATAGATAGATATTATTGTAAGCGATTAATGTATGGAGCAGATATTTTTTAAATATTTCAATATTTTTCTTTGTAAAACATTTACATGCATTGTAAGCTTCAATTCGAATTTTTAAAATTAAAAATTATTTGAATAAAACGTGATGTGAGAAATAAGAGACATCAACAGACCTATGAGAATAACAGTAAAACTTACTTACCATTTCTACCACCCTCTTCTGTCCTGACACATAATACTCGCCTCATCCATATTCATACATCTTCGCAAGTTCGACGATTGTCGAGATTCTGAACAGGACCATCTTTCAATATTTGGTTAATCTGGCAATGCCATGTCTTTCACGGTTGCCCCCTCTTTCTGGCGCCGTCAACACTTGCGTCGTATATCTTTCTTACCATTCATTCGCTCAACGTGCTCAAACCATCTAAATATCCAACTCCAAACATTAAAACGTTAGTAGATTCTAATATAGAAATCACTACTCAGAATTGACTACATGTTTATTTTTAAAGTAGTCAAGCTGTCGTGCAATACATCTACAAACTCAATGTATTCATGGTCCAGTCTGTATAGTCTAGGCAGTAAGGAATGAATGTGGTAGTTTTTCGCGTAGTATCGTTACTAAATATATATCTTTTGAACGTTGAATCTTTTGAACGCGTTTACAGAAGATAAGTCAGAAGTACTCAAAAATTCAAACATTGAAGTTGCTTATTCTCATAACTATTTGTTCCAACGACATCTTTGGGTCACGGCTAAAATCATTTGCATTATGAGTCAGTAATTGTAATTAGTGCACCCGAGGGCGACATCTATGGATGCTCGAGGAAGGAATGTGGCATTTTGTTGTGCCTTTGTTATTAGTTTATATTTTTCTTCCGTGGTTTTTACATTACAATAAAGGGACGAAAGTAGAAGCATCTCTTTCATTTCTGACGTTCTATAAATCAGTTTGGTGATATCTACGACAAAATGGAGGCAAATCCCCTTAAGAACCATATGAAGGATCGAATGTGCTTTGTGTAATAAAGTGGCGATATAGAGGAACACTTCTCTTCAGATCGAAGATCATTGTGACCAGAGGGGATCGTTTCCTTGGTTGAATTTTCAGTCAGAGATTTAACACTATCGATATTATCATGTATCGTGACTGCATGAGGAATTAATTAAAACGCCGGGATTTAATACAGGATTTATTGATTACTGATTAATAAATTAAACTAACGAAGAAAATCGCTTAACACTATTAAATGTAACGCTATTCCTTAAATTAATCTGTTTCGCAAATTTATCACTCGTAAATAGACACTTTATATTTGCTTTAATACATTATTTACTGAATGTTCTTAGGTTTTCACGGCCACTCAGAATCTGCAAGTTTGTGTTTACTGGGGTATTGTG
The DNA here is from genome assembly GCA_016648135.1 of Agrypnia vestita. Lineage (NCBI taxonomy): Eukaryota > Metazoa > Arthropoda > Insecta > Trichoptera > Phryganeidae > Agrypnia > Agrypnia vestita. The sequence continues at coordinate 74,433 of JADDOH010023248.1, read as the reverse complement.
CCGTGTTGTTACGACCTTTCGGGCCGACGTTTCGGATCCCGTTGCAGGGTCCATCATCAGGGCTGATGTGTTGTTGTGAATGTTGGTGTTGTGGTTAAATATCGGCTTGCAATACCGTGCTGAATTCATGATGTGTTGTACCACAACACCAACATTCACAACAACACATCAGCCCTGATGATGGGCCCTGCAATGGGATCCGAAACGTCGGCCCGAAAGGTCGTAACGACACGGCATAAAACCCCAGTAAACACAAACTTGAACATTATTTACTATTCACTAGAATATTCCGTCAATTTCCGCACTTATTAATTTCGCTTCGGTTTATTTCGCTACGTAAGAACCTTCTAGAATTGCTGTCCAATTACCGCTCACTTGGCACTACTGGCTTCTTGCCGCTACCGCTCGCTTGGCCGGCCTGACCCTCTGTCAACGCGCACGGAAAACAACTCACTCCTTACACGTGTTATATTTATATTCGCTAATGCTGTTATCCAAACGTTTCCAGTGTTTATTAGCAAGTACTCTTAATTCCAGATGTTCCTGGAAAGTTGGAGATATTTCCAGCTCCTTCGGCAGTATTGTGCCAACTTCAAACAACTGTCAATTCTTTTTAGCCTCGTTACAATATTACAACATTGATAATATACCACCTCAGTTACATACTGCATGGACATAAAACCCGCTCCTATCTTACCTTAATCACATCAAAGAGAACAATCCTCGTTTGCGATGTTCATTTAAGTGCGTGCCTTCCCAGGTACAGTAATTAATAACAACCGAATTCGTCTCCTGGCGGCAACTAGCCGAAGCAGCACGGCTGTAAGAGCTCAGAAGACGTCACATCCGCAGTAGGCAGGCTCGTACAATGGACCATTTGACGCGGCCGCGACCTAACCGAGCATGTAACCTTTCCCGGCGCGATATTCCACGCTTGGTTAAGCTTTACTGCTGGAGATGACGGCTGCGTATCGAGCGAATTGGAGTGTAAACCCAAACCCGAACCCGAACATCATCTTCAAATGTTTCTGATTGATATTACACTGTCTCTGGGCCCGCTGTGGCGGAGACCAGATATTATGTACATTTGCATAAGATGCATAATTCATGTACGCGGTATTGAAGGGTGACTTTTCAATTTAGCCAAAATATTCGGTTGCTTGCGTAGCGTCCTACGTTGTATTAAAATTGAATCAAAGCTGGAAAAAAATCGGACGCGCGTATGAGAATATGGGCACGAGGTTTTTATTTCCATTTATTTAATTTGAAGCTTACAATGCATGAAAATGTATTTTACAAAATAAGATTTAAACAGTTGAAAAATATCTGCTCCATACATCGATTATTTATTAATAGCTTACTGCATCTTAACATATATTAATAAAATTACTTACTTAAATGTCGCAAAAGAGATGTGAGTGTATATATATGTGTGTGTGTCTATGTGTGTGTGTTTACGTGTGCCTTTGGTTGGTTTTAAGCCTATGAATTTATTATTTTAATTAAGGATAAATACGGAAGTCTCATAGAGACGAAGCTAATTTATATGTGAGAAAAGTGGACGGAAGTATCTTATACGATGGCTCAGGGATTACATCCTGTACAAGCTGGCTTAAGTGATCACTCTACACAATGCAACGTTCACCAATTTCATCGTAAGAACATCCACACATTATCAAATTTTGAAAGTTATTTATATATGTTCGAAATACGAATCTTTCATATATGTATTTCTAATTTCTTTTATATATATTTTCTCTGTTAGAGACATCTGTTTATTTTTTTTAAATAACAAGTTAGTATACACAGCTTTCGTTACTTATAATGATACCTCTATTTTATTTTTTAAAGTAGAGTTTTTAAAGCAATATTCTTTTTAACGTATGTATTATATTCCTTTATTATTTTAAGTTTTTGCTTAAGCACATACTTCGTGTTGCGAATAAGTTTATGCCAAGGGAATTCTCATAATGCTCGAATGGGTCTCTAATTCTGTTGGTAACTGAATATATTTTTCACGCTTAGTTATTTTTTTTCATTTTACGATTTCAAGAAGAACCACATTATAATCAAATAATTACACAGCTTCACTGGGTCTGGAACCGCTACACAATACAGTTGATGATAATAGTTATGCGATTCCATAGAAACGGATAATAGCGAAAGTGACAATTGGTGCGAATTACAAGCGACCAGTGAAAACAGATTACGAGAGTACCTACCAGGCGTTCGGTGGCGAATGAATGCAATCACAAACGTGCGAATATTTTAAAAACTAGTATAAAGTAAAAGAGCCTCAAGTGAAGATTGTGATACGATGAGTTCAGTATTTCTATATTTCTAGCATTCGAGACAGCATATCTACCTACTATAAGACAACGATATCTCTTAACTGGTCATCTAAAATGAAAAAACTAAACGGATTTCGTCAAAGTAATGTATTATCTAGTAATTCATCGAAGGATTAAGCAAATTTTTTTTTGACAAAATGGCTACTTCTCAAAAAAAAAAAAAAAGGATTTTTGACCAAAATTTTGGCCTTAAATTGTTTATAAATAAAATATTTATCGGCGAGGAAAATCCTTTGATCAATTACTAAAAAATATACTTAAGAAGCTTGTGTTAAAATTTGAGACTGATCGGTTGAGCCGTTTCCGAGAAATCTTTGTCACCGATGTTAAAGAGACGGTTTTGAGAAAAACGGCTATAAAGTGTCGAAAGCGCTTTACGTAGAGTAAAAAACATTTTTTCATCTTACATCGAGTCGTCTATTCCAGGGCCATACTTTCACTTTAGTCATCTGAATACATTAGAAGAGAACATTTACAATGGACAGGTAAATAAAAGGTACAGCGTTTACAATAGGTAGGTAAAAATAAAAGGGACTGCTCTCTAGGTGAGCGCTGGCGCTCCGGGCACGCGAAAGCTAACAAATATGCGCGTAACTTTGAAAATTATCGTCGGATTTACTTGAAATTTTCTGTGTGTTTACTTAAATATGTGTACATTACGAAATTTAAATAAAAAAAAGAAAACGATTTTTTGAAAATTCTAACTGTATATAACCCCTTAGGGGGGGGGGGGGTAAGGTTAATTCGTACAAAAAAGGCATGTTTTTGTGACGACACAGTTATAATCTCTTTATTAAAACCAAAGTACATTAAAGTGTGACATTTGAAGAATATTGTGTAAAATTTTCAAGAAGAAATATTAAAAAATACGGCAATATCAGCAATTATTCGGACGTGTCTCGGAAAAAAGTAGAATTGCGGTGTCCATCATAACTTGTTGCTAGATCATCTGAAATTAAAAAATCAAAGTTCATTCATTAGATAATAGGTTTTCTAAGGTAACGCTGGGAGAGTTTTTTGAAATTTCATTTTTTCAATTTTTTGGAACACTTTGAAGGGAAAAACGCGATTTTTTGCGAAAAATATTGACTAATTTGTTATTAAAAAATAAAAATTAATAACATATTTGAAAAAAAGTCTCCAGCTTTACCTCGTAAATTATGTACAGAAATAGTGTTCAAAATTTCAAAAGGATCGATGCAGTAGTTTTGAAGTTATGATGGACACCGACTTTGAAAACGTGAGATGTGGGGAAAACGCTTTAAAGTTTTGCACACTGTAAAATTCAAAATAAAGCTCAACACTTATTTTATACTTACACATAATCGTCGATGCCATGTTCACACAGCAAAGAGCTTTCATCATCAGCATCTTTTTGTCCTCGTCTACGCAAAACTCTTCCAATACAATAGCACGTCCGGTAGTCCTCAGGTGAGCGCGTCTCTTAGCTACCCGAGCAGGTATAAAAAATCAGTCTGAGTATCGCTCAAATATTCCTAATTTCGTCAATTTTGCTCCGATTGACTTGAAATTTTTACAAAATATTCTTGCGATGTTATACATTCATTTAAAAAATTAAAAATAAAATGCAAAAAAAAAGTTAAAAACCTTACCCTTCCCTTAAGCAGTCGTCATCTTCTGGGGTCTTGCAGCGCGCGTTTCGTGCCGCGTGACGCTAATTACCCGTAAAACACAACACCTGCGCCCTTCCGACGTGCGACGCTCATTTAATTAACCCCGACTGTAGCATCCGTCAGGCAGCAGTTAACTCCAGGCAGCTGCTTCCTGCGCCAGCAGTTGCGGTGAAGTTGGGGTAAACACCAACCCCGCTTTACATAATGCAACCTGAAGGCTTTGTTTTAGTTACAAATAGTTAATCGACTCTCGTGGAGCCGTGTTTCACTCTCAATTACTCGAAAATCGCTTTCAAAATATCCCATCCGCAAACTGTTACAAAAAAAAACGCGTCTCAGAAAATTAAAAAGGTAGAACTGAAAAACCAACCCATAAAAACCAAGTTTTTATTTTACTCCGTTTCTTTGTTAAGTAAGTTCACTAACTAACTAACCATCACGCCGTTTTCCCGCAGGGGTAGGCAGAGAAGATTGAACGCCACACTCTTCTATCCTGGCACACCACTTTTGCTTCGGCCACATTCATACATCTTCTCGTACAAGTTCTACGGTTGTTGAGGCTTTTAACAGGGCCATTCTCAAATACATGTAGAATCTGATCCTGACAGGTCTTTTGCGGACACAACACTTGCTTCATATATTTTCTTAGCCATACTCGCTCATACGTTCCACATGACCAAACCATCTCAGCACTCCTTTCTTTATTCTATCTACCACACTACAGCCAGCATTGCATTCACGTCTAATTTATTCAAAAATTTCATTAAGTTTACCATCATGTAATAATTAATTGACTGAAAATGAAACATATCTAGACAAATATCTATGTCAAAAATCTCTAAAAATATCTCTTTATTGTTTGATTTCTTCCCAAAAAACCAAAGTGTGCTGTCATCTGTGAACCAATTGTCATAAATTTTCGAAATTCGTAGTGAAGTACCTATTATACATACCGGCGGAGTAATTCAAATTTTAAATATTCCGTGACGTTACCGGGCCGCCGGCGCCGTCGGTAGTAATCAAACTTTTGTAATGATTCCAATTTGAAAAAACCATTTAAATTTCTAAAAATCCAAAATTATACTATGATTTTTATTATTTTTTAACGAAAATTTGATAGATATTCTTGATCATCGCCATGAGTCTGCTTGCAAAGTTTCAGCTCGATTGAATCACGGGAAAAGGGTAAAAATCGATCCAAAGTTTTTTCGTCAAGAAAACAAGCAAGCAGACGCCGTGAGTTACAAGAAAGGAATTAAAAACAATTGTTTTTATTTACATATGTGGATTATGGATTCAACAAACTTACCCCTGAAATAATAAAAAAAAATGTATTCCGTGAATACTCTACAAAAAATATAACTATTAGTGGTTCAGAAATATTCCATCGATTTTTCGATCAAGTTTATACGGCTTTGTTCGCGAGTTCAAGTTCTAAAAGAACTATAAAGTCAAAGTATTATAATATTCCATTACACTCGCGTAATAAAAATACAAAATTTATATTTATTTTCTATATTTTCCAGAAGGGTTTGGCAAGCGCTGGTCTTGCCCACCTTATCTTGAAAATTGTTTTTCAATACACAGTCCATTAGGGGTGTAGCGACCTTTCAGCGAACTTATCTTTAGGGTTGTAGCATCAAAAGGCGCCCCACCATCACCTATGCATGTAAAGCCAAACCCTTACACCGACTGTATTTAATATGCGTATAGCTCTCTGCCTTTATTATGTGTGCGCCCACCTTTATATCCAGCCTATGGAAATTGATAGTGTGTAAAAGTTTTTCTAATAGAGCCCGCACTATTTCTTTGGGGTTGTAAAGGAAAAACAGGTTTCGCCTGGCGTGTGAGATATTCTGCACGGAAAATAGGGAAAATATTACACGTGCGGAGTTTTGTAAGTTACATGTAGTTTTACTGCTTCTAAATCTTCACGATACTACCTCCATTTCTGCATAATAGAATGTTTTTTTTTCAACACTAAAAGAAAATAACGTTCAGTCCCAAGGGGGGTTGCTAAGATACACCCTGAATTTATCAAATTTTCATTTTTTCACCCTTCTATATCATTATCCATATGGTTAGTATATATGGCTACGTGTATGAGTATGGTGTGACGTTATAATAAGTAGCCACATCTCAAGTTCATTACATTTTTTCGAGGCTAAAAATTAATTAAGATAAATTATAGAAGTCTCACAGAAAGAAAGCTACGTGGCGCCCAACGTGATACAGCTCAAGTGGTATTGGTGAAGCTCTTAGAACGGTAGTCAACCACTTCGTAGTCCAACTTCATTCAAATTTTTTAATCAATCAAATCAAAGGTTTTGCCTTGGAAACTGCAGCTACTAACTACTTCTTTAATTCCCCACTGCAAAGGCTTCCTAGACTAGCAAACAGATACGAGCAACTTGACATCTTTGCCAATAACTGTATACATGTTATTCAAACATATATTAATTGGTGTATTGAAAGATTACTAATGTTTGTCGAATTGGACTTAAATAATTGATTTGTATTTGTATGTATATTTATTATATTATGACTCTCAAAGGTTGTGCTATTGCTTTTTACTCTACATTATTACTTTTTTTATTTTTGAATTTCGATTATATTATGTTTTTCTTATGATTCTGCTTGTTAGATACTTGCTTTTTACTTTATATTATATTTATGTTCATATATTTGTAACTGTATTTTAAGTATTTTCTTTCCATTTTATGTCATTATTAATTATTATGTTTACATATTATTATTATTTTCTTTTTTCTATTAATGTACACTTTACCTATTTGTTGTAAAATCCATACAGGGTGTTAATTAATAAATAAATAAATAAAATGTGCGAAAAAACGTGTGAATCATGAAAAGACGAACGGATTTATATGAAAACAACTATTGTCTTAATTATTTTTATCAATGGATAGCTACTAAATAAAAAAATCCTTCTGAAACACTCGTGCCATTTAACATTTTCTTTTTCTTCAGCCTTCTTCTCTCCACTACTGGATATAGGTCACTTCTATCCTTCTCTGTTGTTTGCTTCTTGAAGTCATTTCTTCCACCCCACAGCAGCTATATCGCCGGCCCATCGCTTTTGAGGTTTTCCGAAGCCTCTTTTATTTTCCGAAGGTTTCCTCCACTTCAAAACTCCAGGAATCCATCTTGAGGCATCCTGTCGTGCAACATGCAATGCCCATTGTCATTTACCTTCGCTATACGATTCATGCTATCCACTACTTACCTAGTGCACCTAGCACCTATTTTCATCAATACTTCGCCGAGAATCAAATCCGGAACTCTCGGTGTGGGAAGCCATTGTCGCGCCCACTTGGCTATGAGGGTTATCCTGAGAATAGGGGAGATTATATTCTTTATATCCTGAGCAATGATGTGACCTTTATCTACCAATAATTTCGAATTTTAAAAATTGATCGTATTGTCACGAAATTATAAACCAATGTTTCCGAACAGTCTGGAATAATCTGGAAGCTGGTTGAATACTCGAATGTATACATGAAGACTCGAGAGAAAACGCGGAGTTTTCATTGTTTTAATAGCGGAAAAATCCGTTGCGAAGTACTACCAGAGACGAGGGGAGTATTGTTGCGGATTACGGTATGGTTTGTATCCAGTGACCTTGTTAACAAATAAAAGTTTTAAACTACTTACTTACAATTGTTTTTTTTCTATTCCCGAATCGAAATCGGTATTCTTCGATTTGTCTTGTTTTAAAGCCAAGAATTCAGGTTTAGATTTTATAAACCAGTTGAGAATAAAACGATTTACCGAAGCCTTATTTTCATCCCCGCCAGTTTCATGCAGAGCGCGCCATTTAATATTTAAACTTGGGTAAAGTTAAACATTACTGAATTTTCTACACTACGCGTTTTGTCACTTCCGTTCTTCACAATATTTACCGGATACCCTCGTCCTCCCTCACCCCATTCTCTCACCCCCTCCCCCCTTCCCCCGCTCTGTGCACGTTCCCGCCTTGGATGCTCGGAATATTTGGCGAAGACCTTTTTGTGTGCCTCGTCTTTCTGTATATTGTTTGCTACGAATTTACCTTGACGATATGTTGCAAAACATTTTTCAAATTCTTAAAACTATTTGTAAACTAGCTGTAACCCTTCAAAAGTGATAGTACTTTTACATAAATGTTCACTTATCTAAAGCCGACATCCATGAAATAGTAATAAAGACTTTTATCTAAATATTTCAACATTGTTTTCACATTTCCCCTGCCGGTAGTTAATGTTATTATTTTAAACCCTGGCGTTTGTGCTTGGCGGAACCTGAAATAAATCGCGCCTTTACTAAGTCCTGTATGCACTGTATTTTTGACCGGTCACGCAGGCTCTGCGGTAACAACATCGCTGAGTTGCGGCCGGTTCGGGTTTGCTGGCCCCATCTCCGGCCGTTTAATTTCGATTTTTTAGCCGTGAATTCGAACGAAATTACGGACGTTGCACGAAGATACAGACAGACAAACGGATAGAGAACAAAATTATTATGTTTAGTAAATAATTCTTTTCGCCATTAGCAATTAATAAAATTAACTCATAAAAACAAAGTTTTCATTAAAAATCCTTAATACATATGCGAGATCTTTGTTTCAGCTTATTAACAATTTGATTAAGCTGAATGAACTCAAAACTTAAACTCACTGTCAAGATTGTCATGCCACTCCATCATATCAATGTCCTTTTACGTTTAACTGATAGATAAATGTTGTAAATATCCTTTCTGACGTCAAACTTTTATAATTTGTTCACTTTTTTTAATTCATAACAAACAAAATCATTTTACAGAATAACGACCAGCTTTTGATTTGTAACAATTTTAAATAAAGAGAAATTCTAAAACGTCCAATGATTTTAATAACCTTAGAATATTAATTTTAATTAAAAACAACTTTAAATACACCAGAAAGTAATTGTCCTCATCTGATTACGATTTTATATAGGCAGAAATACTAGCTGTAGTCCGTCAAAAATTATATTACTTTAACACGTCGATTCCTAAGTATTATTTATTTTATTTAAAAAAATCGTCAAAAAATTTTTTTTTAAAAAAAAAAATTACTACATGCAAAGAAATTACGGACGTTAAACGAAGTTACGGGAAGAGATAGATTGATCGACAGACAGAAAGCAAAATTATTATAATTGGGGTAATAATTAATAATATAGGTACGTAATGGGTTACTTCAAAATTGCTTGTCTTTTCTAGTCTTATATATCAAGAAAACTATTAAAAATACAATTTGTATCTTAATGAAATATAACATTTAAAATAGAAATTTTGGTGCTCAATAATAAAATGTAATACTGATACACTACACACATTATTTGATTCCTTTCTGAGAATCGATATTTTGATAGCAATTATCTCAGAATGCCTTTTTTTGACATGTCAAATTCTAGAACTAGGGTTGCGAATTGCTCAGTATATCTAGAAATGATACAGAACTTTTAACGTGAATTGGAAGATATTAAACCGGGAAAGAAACGTTGTTAAAAAATAATGTGAGATCGAGAAGGGGGTTACAGATAAGAAGAATAAGGCCACGGTCGGGTAGTGAAAGGGTTGGCTGGCAGACGTAAGGGATGTAAGACGTCGAGAATTAAGTCAACCCGATAAAAGTTTATCCGAATTCTTTTCTTAGGTCAAGGTCTGAAGAACCATCCGTTCAACTGCTCTTATCTCGGCTACCTTCGCCCTTCAGGTCTCAATGAAAGAAGGTATATCGGCGTCTTGAAGGCTTTATATAATTTCCGAGAGCCTGATAATGTAACTAAATACATTCCGGATAAGACATAATTTATGTACGAACACACGAACAGTTCGAACTAAACAATCTACGTAGCGTGTTCAAATAATATAGGCTTTGTTACATTTTTGATACAATAACCGCTAATTAATATTCAATTTCGCCCTCTCTTCTGTGCTTAGTGACTACGCCCCTACACCATCATGTACCTACTCCCGTCGTCCTGTAATATTCATTTTAGTATCTGTAACATTACCGAAGATGACGCGTCAGCATCGAAAGCTTTCTAACCATTATAAATAACAATTTGTGAAAGTAAACAGTGTTTTTATTAACAAAATGTATTTATGTTAATACAACCACTAAAAATTACTTTTTTGTCTACCGGTTTCGAGACGTAACCCGTCTCTTCATCAGGACAATCACTAAACTAGCGTGATAAGATAAGAAACTTTTTTTTTTATTATTTAAAAAGTAATGGAAACCTAGGAGGTTTATGGATAACATTTTTACATGATCAATATAAGAAAATATAATAATATAATTTAGATACAAAGGAATTTTTTATATTTGGCCGAGTTTTAATATTTTTGTCACATCTGTTTTGAATTTGTCAGTGGTCAGTTGTTTGGTCTGTTGTGGCAGGTCATTGCATACTTTTAGTCCGTTGCAAATTAGTCGGGATTGTCCTGTTTTTGTTTTGGCGTGTGTTATGTGATGTTTTGAGCCATTCTAGTGTTGTGTTGGTGTTTTTCGTGTATTTTGTCTAATTTTATGTCTTCGTCTTGTATTTCGCCAATTGCTAGTTTGTGAATGATTTTAAGTGTTTCGATTTTTGTAATGCTTTCGATGTTTAATTGTTGTGTTATATGGTATACAGTTTCAGTTAGTGTCTGTTGACCTATAATTAGAGTAACACGCGTGTGAAGAGAATTTTCTGAAGGTGTTGGTATGTTTTAAAAAAACGAGCAAGCCTTACAGTAGTCGCATATGATTTGTCACATTTGACATTTCACAATTAAAAATATCAATTGAGCAGCGACAGAAATTAATATCAAAATTTAAAAAAGCTAATACCTATATATTTATTTATTAGTAAATACAAATAAGAAAATGAATGAGCATTTATTTATTATTGAATTTTGCCGCACTAGTATATGTACCGTATAACTACATACGCATTTTGTTTAGAAATGTGTTTGGTCAATTATATGTTTTTATTTATTTTCACAGATGACGGTAGTGTGCCGCCATACATATTGTATGAAAATTTTAATAAATAATAAAAAATAATCACATAAATTACATCATATTTGAAAAAGGGTAGTTATTTTTTACATCAATGAAAAAAAATTAAGTATTTATTGGAGAGTTTAGAAGATAAGCTAAAATATATCAAAGTTACAACATTCACCAGTCGCGTAGTATATATACAAAATCAGAAGCGTTGCCTGTTTGAAGTGTGCGTCTTGGCTGTGATGGCACTTGATTGACATTGATTTGTTAATAAACGATAATTTTTTTCCATCGTCTTATTTCCTGTTACGCGTTTCCGTCCATTTTCACTAAATCACTGCCACAGATTGTAGGAAAGCGAGAGGAAAGATATTCACACATCAATAATACTATTGATGTGGTGTGTAGTGATATTTACATGCTAGTGTAGTGATTTCCTTTACTACTGTCGTTTTTTTAACATACCAACACCTTCGCACACGCGTGTTAATTAGAGTAACACGCACATTCTTTCACACGCGTGTTACTCTAATTAAAGTTCAACAGTCACTAAGTGTCTTATCTTATCATGCTAGAGTAGTGGTTGTCCCGATGAAGAGACGGGTAACATCTCGAAACCGGTAGACAAAAAGTAATTTTAAGTGGTTATATGCTAACATAAATAACGTTTTGTTAAAATGTCTGACTACAAAATTAATGCTTTTAATATTAAAAATATTAATAATTGTGTTATCATTTTTTTTAAATAATTATATTTATGATTTCCATCTACTTTAATGATCATTATGTATTTTTTGCTTACAGGCTTTAGCATGTTCTGAATGTGTAACCTGTCGTAAGGTACACGTGTCAGCACATTTCGTGACAAAATCGCACTGTCGTGAATTAACACAATAAAACTGAACATTTCGTAAACGGCGTGTTTATCAAACTCCCGTTGAATTTCGTTGAAAACCACTAATTATATAGTAATATTTTTTCCCGCCCACTGCCGTGCTAATTGGAATTTCTTACATTTTTCCAGACCTGCCACACTTGGACTTCAAGAAAATTTCTTTTGAAGTCAGCATTTGATCGTCCATCACTCGAATTATTCAGGGGTGATTGAGAAGGGTGAGTTTTAATTATTTATTACTTCGTTCAATATTTTATTTCATTGAAAAATTATTTATTTACAGATCGGTTAATATACCCCTTTGGCCATATTGGCCAATAAGAATCTGTCAAAGGAAGCAATACCAGCAGTACATAATGGCGTTCTAGTGCCTGAAATTGGCAAAGGAGAAATGAAAGTAGACTGAATGCAGTGGAAATGCGGTCACTAAGACGCTTGTGCGGAAAATCTTTGGTCGGTAAAGTGGGGAATGAACAAATTAGACGTGAATTTAATACTGGCTGTTGTGTGGTAGATAGAATAAAGAAAGGAGTGCCGAGATGGTTTGGTCATGTGGAACTATGAACGAGTAAAGTATGGCTAAGAAAATATATGAAGCAAGTGTTGTGTCCGCGAAAGACCTGGCAGGATCAGATACTACAAGTATTTGAGAATGTCCCTGTTAAAACCAGAGAACTTGTATGAGAAGAAGTATGAATATGGTTGAAGCAAAAGTGGTGTGCCAGGATAGAAGCATTCAATCCTCTCTGTCTACCTCTGCGGGGAAACAGCGTGATGGTTAGTTAGTTAGTTAATATACCCAAGTGTCGTTTCGTATATAATTACTGTCATACAGAGACAGCGGCGTTGTTATAAAGTAACTAAACAATCAAATTATGATAATGAATCTACTTCTTCTATGTAGGTCTCTTTTTATGCTCTCCAATTATCTCTTCATTGTACTTTTCGTATCCACCCGGGATAATATCATCGCCCCATATTTTCTGAGGTCAGCCTCTTTCTCTTTTCATGTTTCTTAGTCTCCACCGTAGAACTCTGGGTATCCATCTGTCCATTCCTTTTCTGGTAACATGACCTGCCCATTACCATTTTTACATGGCAATACGATCTACCACATCGACAACTTTTGTCAGGTATCTAATTCCAAAGGGGTTTCGTCCAAAAAAGAATTACTAATATTTTAGTTTATAGAGAAGACACCAGCAATTAATTTGAATCATTTCGAGACAGATTAATTCACTGTCATAAACTGTCTTTATCTAATAGAAGAATAATTACGAAATTAATGATGCTATATAAAATTATAAACGGTTACCTTGATGTACAAAATATTTTTCACGAAATTAAAATAACAGACATAGGTATGAGACATTTTTCAAACATTAGTCCACATTAATCCTCGTCCAGAGTGTTCGGAAAATCTTCGATTTTGCGCTGTTTTTATCAATTTTAGAATCTCGTAACAATATATTTAACATGTACGTACATTTAAACTTCTTTAAGACATTCTTCAGGCATATTTCAGCCAAAAACATCGCCCACGCCCGCACTAGTTGACTCCGCACGTCGGAGGGTTTGCCCAAATTTATACCGCCAGATATGAGTTAGTCAGCTTTCTTACTTTTCCTCTGGGAGAAAATGCATATTTGATGTATTTTTACATTAAATTCCGTGAAATATGAAACCAGTTCCGGGAAAGTGATATAAATGTGCGGCGGGCGGGGGGCGGCGGCTCCGGGGTGAGCGATGGCGACCATTAGGCGGGCCGGGGCCGCGCACCATGCGCCGCTCCCCGCGGTTATTAAATCTGCTGAGGAGCAGACCTTGAACTGCTGAGCCGCCGACTGCTCGGTACAGATGTCGCTAGCGGCGGAGGGTACATACGTCAACGCGGGCAAGCGTGATCCCTATATTGTTTTTTCATTTCGCTCTTATTTCAGTTTTTGGTTTGCCTCGCTAACATTCCGTATGTTAAATAATCAGGTGATAGTTCTCGTGAACGCGCGTTAGAAGTTATACTTTTACATATATTGTCAAATATAAAAAAACACGTGCTGTGTTGTATGTTTTGCGTTGAAACATAGCTGAACTGAATGCGCATGCACATTTACTACTATGGAAGTTAAATTTCTATCAATGACAGTTCTCCATCAAAGAGTAAAAAAGAATCTTGTATAAAAAAGATAAAATTAATCACTTAACATATAATTCACATTCCATAATTAAATTATGAAAAAATATATGTATAAATGGAAAATTAACAAGAGTAATAGCATTTTGTTAATAACAACACCTGGAGTATACTCAATTTTCGTAACACTATTTTCAAACGACTCGATAAAAATTCAAACTCTTAGAATTTATTGATGTTGGTTAAATATCACTCCATTTTATAAAGCTTGCGTATTTTTTAAGTTATCGTATTGTGTTATCCAAACCGTATATATCTTATTTTTAGCATTTAAAAATGGTTATATTTATTTAAATAATAACTTAACATAGAATATACTAATTGAATTAATTACAGTTTCATGGACTTCATTTTTATTTATGTTGTGTTCCCCATGAATTATATATATTTTTTTAATTTTTAAGAGTTCTAATTATTGTTCATTCCTTTTAAATATGTTTTGATTTTATCTTTTATATTTATTTTTTACTTATTTCATCTTCTTGTGTTATTTATCTGGTATATTGGGCTAATTATTTTTATTTTACTCTATTTTTTTTTTTTTTAAGTTTCTAATTATTACTGTTTGCTTGTGTACTAATTAATCATCGCTCATTTCTTTTGTCCATTTATCTAAATATGTCTTTTTTCAATTATTATTTTTTAATTATTTACTTCAAAACGTGTTGTAATTTTCTTGTACTGTAAAAGCGCGCTAGGGCGTTGATTAATAAATAAATAAATCAATCAATTTTATAGGTTGGACGCTTTCTGCATAACTACGTCCAATTATATTAAATGAGCAAATTTCATATCGATATACATCTGTGTTATATTCAGTCAAACCTATAACTTCTTTGACTTTGATCTTTCCATGTCAGCAGTTTCCATAAAGTGACAACGTGAAAATATATTTTTAATTTTACCATGGCGCCTATAAAAAGCCAATATACCTATTTCTCCTACAGTCGAGCATCCTAAACCAATATTGAACCTACACTGGAAGCCCAGGCTATTCATTTTCCTTTGTAGTTAGACTTTGAGCTCTTCCTCGTCACCCTGTCAATGTTGACAAATCCCACCATAGTATTCGATCCATCTTTAAAGTGAAATTAAAAATCTTACGTCATAGAGACTTTGAAACATAATTACAAAATATTTAGACTTTTATTATTAATATTTAAAGCATTAACTTTGTGGTTAGACATTATAACAGATTGTTTGTTAACTTAACGTAGTAAAAACCACTACCAGATTTTAGGTCTACCGGTTTCGAAATGTACCAGACTCTTCGTCAAGACCAACACTACACCACCACATTCACAACACTATTCACCACAACCATAGAATTGTTAAACTTTCACCAATATTGATCACATGCGTGTAAATCTTGTCAGAGACAAGCATGCTCTACTAGCCTACAGATCATTCAGGAATCTAACGAAAGAGAGTGAGAGGGGGCGGGGTCTAAAGTGGGTGTTACCCCATCTTTTGTGAACGTTAATTTAAACAAAGGTGTGTATAGTGTTGTGAATATAGTAGTGTAGTGTTGGTCCTGACAAAGAGACGGGTGCGTCTTGAAACCGGTAGACCTAAAATCTGGTAGTGGTTTTTACTAAGTTAACGAACATTCTGTTATTGAGACTTTTATTAATACATCAGCTTTTGTATTGTTGCGTACATTTTATTTTAAATCCCTTATATTAATATTCAAGAACACATTCTCACTGTGAAGTTGCAATTTTCCAGATCAAAGTTCTTTGAAATTTATTAATCAATTACAAAAACTATATAAGAAATATAAAAGAATATTTGACTGCTACCGGGATTCGAACCACGGATCTCCTCCTTTCCGGGGCTGGCGTCCCCTAGCGGCAGTTACACAAAGTAATTTGTGCCTACCATACCAGTAAAAGTGGATTGCTCTATAAATGAGACTAACACATAAGGTCGATATATTTAGGGAAACGTACGAGGCCGCTATAGCGTTATTGGTTAACGCGCCTGCCCCGGAAACGAGGAGATCCGTGGTTCGAATCCCGGTAGCAGCTAAATATTTTTTCGTGGATTTGATTTTTCTGCATGTCTTTCTAATCCCTTATATTAAGTTCACCGCCGCGCCGGTCGTGATTTCTTGTGGAAAAATTTGAAAGTAAAAAATTAACCCACTTTCCGTCATCCAATCGAGCTGAAATTTTGCACATCGACTTGATGTCGACGACAATGCATTTTTGCGTACATTTGGGATCACACACGCACACAAAAAAAAATGCAAATTTATCTCAGATATTCAGGCAAGTACCTACTTTATGATAGGTACTGCTCTAAAATTATTTTATAAATTGACACTTTGGAATTTCTCAGTATTTAAAATTGTTACAAAAGAAAAAATGCTTGTTATTCTGTAAAATGATTTTGATATGACATCGCAATGGATATCTACTACATATTATGTATAAGTTAAACCTAAAAGAACATTGATTTTTGATGGTAAAACCGTTATTTAAACCGATTTTTTTCGGTACAGTTATTTGGGATTTGTATCTGATTGTATCGATGATTGACAACTGACATATTACTATTGTATAGTGGGCAACCCATGAAATTGTTAAAATCATTTGGCAACCATCGACGCAATCAGATCTTAATCTTAATCTTAATCAAATCTTAAATAACGGTTAATGTGTCACCGGTTGATACAACAAAGTGTTGAAGTGACATGAAAATCGTGACGAGTTTCAGTGAGTTTAAGTTTAGAGTTCATCCAGCGTAATCAAATTGTTAAAAAATTGTATTCGAGACTCACATATAAAAGAGTCATAATGAAAACTATGTTTTTACTAGCTTTAAACTCGTAAAAAATCACGAAGAAGGCGTAAATTAACGGTCTGAGTCTTGGCTAAGTCCCGCTCTTAAATGTGTGATTTAGTATATATATTTCACGGGCCGCTCACGGGAGAAATGGTAGTAGCTAGTGGCTCGTTTAGCTACCGCGCGTCCGAGGTTAGAGTCTTTCTCCAGCCATTTTCTTCCTGGAATTGGATGGAATTAGAATGGAGTGACAAACAACGAAATTGTTATATTTTGATGGGATAATTTTTATTCCCCTACATTTCAAATATGGAATTTTAGATAATTACCGTTCTATGGGAACCGCTTGATGCGAGTTTATTATTGAAAAGCCCATCCCTAAGCGGTGGGGTAATTGACCATTTCAAAGCGGTGGTGATGACGTCAGGCCAACAGTCCGGGCCTGGTCAGGCCGAGGGTCGCAGTTTATGCCGGCTGGAGCGGTTGACGGGAAAACATCAAAGGGAAAATAATATTTCCAATAATTTACGTGGCAATTGAATCTCTACAGTGAAAGGGCTAGCGATCTAACCAAAGGGTCGGAAGAATGGTTCAAAAGATCACCCTTGCCGTAAACGTATTTAAAAAATACTTACACAGAATTAATGAATTTAATTTACATGTTACATTAATTGCGTAGATCGTAATTTGATTGAAAAAATGATCAATTAAGGTAAATTATAGAAGTCTCACATCGATGAAGCTATTTATATTAGAAACATGTATGGAAGTCTTTATAGGGTGGCCAAGAGTTGGAGCCACGAGCCATCGTCCCTGTGAGGCTTCTTTCTTCTACTTCTTCATCCTTCATCTCTCCACTGCTGGATAAACGTCTCTTTCATACCCTTCCATCCTTTCTTGTTATTTGCTAATTGCAGCCATTTCTTTCCTCCCGCAGCGGTTATATCGTCGACCCATCTCTTTTGAGGTCTTCCGACTCTTTTATTCTCCCAAGGTCTGCACTTCAGAACTCTGGGAGTCCATCTTGTAACATCCTGCCTTGCAACATGCTCTGCCCATCGTCATTTCCATCTCTCTTTACTCCATGCAAGGATCTCTCCATGGATCGTTGCGTGCATTTGAGCTTATCTACACTTTTCTTTGTAAGGACCATTGTCTCCACTCCATATGTCATCACTGTTTAAAGGCTTTTCTTTTCCGGCTAATTGGAATCTCTTTGTTTGTTTGTTGAGACTTATTTAATTTATCTTAATTAATAATTATCCCTCTTTGAACGAAATCCAGTAATTGTGTTCTCAGAATATACATATTTAAATATTATGAAAAATAATCCTTTGCTTGCCCCGCATTTTAACAAACAGTGAGGATTGCCCCGGAACAAATAGCCAGTCGCACAACGCGTAATCAACAATTTACCGTAATAACGTTATTTTAGGTTATATGTAAGTGTACAAAGATAATGTAATAAGGCTGTCATTGCTGTATAGGTAAATTCATTTAACGTAGCTGGACAGAATGCGCATACGCCTTTTAACCACCGAATATTCTTCTATTAGATAGATTAGATTAGAGTAGCTTGTTGGTGTAGTGATCGTGACGCTCGCCTGGTGATCTGGTGGTCGGTGGTTCGAGCCCCATTCCAGGATACCAGTTTGTTAGAATGTAAGAGAAGCCAGTATTATGCCCACTGGGCTACGAGGACTGATATCTTTTTTTAAACGCCCCAAAAGGCCAAGGGGCCTAATTACTGAAGCCGTTACATCACTAAAGCACCCAAACTTGAGTAAATCACGTGGATTGAATGTGACCTCACCGGTAATCGAAATCGTGCTTTTTCTTTTGCGCACTTGACCCATCTATGTGTTGCAATCAATTTTTAGTCCACAATACAATTGCGCCTTGGATCATTTGCGCGGACTAAGCAGTATTTTGTCTTGTTTATATAAATTATTGGCGGCCCTTATGGCCCAGTGGGCATGGCCCTGGCTTTTCATACCGAGGCTTTCGGGTTCGATTCTTGGTAAACTCACGATTAATTAATCAATAATATGTGATTAACTAAATCCTGGGTGTTTTGTGATGTATTTGGCTTCCGTAATTAGGCTTCTTGACCTATTAAAGCGCAAAATAAAAAAATTCGAAAATATTTTTTTGTGTGCATCGTGTGCATACTTGACCCAACTACATTTTGTTTTACAATCGAACCCGGAATTCTCGGTGTGAGAAGCCGGTGTTATGTTCACTGGGCTTCGAAGGCCGCTATCTTCTAATTTTGATGATTTACAGCACGAAGTGCGTTGACTCTGTCCGTGACGGACACAAACGGCGATAGTTTGATTTTATATTGATAGATGCCGCACTGTGTCTAGATCTCCATACAGGTTTACATTTCAGGTGAGAAATAGTTTTCTGTACCCACCCTTATGTGAACACGGCTTAATGGAATGTATGTGTTTTATAAGGTTTCTTGAGGTTTTCTTGTGGTTTAATGATCTACTTGCAATAATTGCCCTACCGGCTATCAAAGAGTGAGGAAATTGCCGTATTAATGAACCCTGTGGTACTTAAAAGCTAGGAGCCAAAGGGTTTTCCCATTAAATAATAATGAAGAACTTTGAAGAAAGCATCAAGAATATACTTAACCCATTGCATTTCACACCTTACCGCTAATTGATTTATATTATACATTTTTTAATTATTACTTTTATATATCTTTTTTATGCTATTAAAATTTGCTTTTTTAGCGAACGGTATAAGGTTTTGTACATTATTATCTAATTTATTAAAATAATAATTTATAATAACGAGATGGCGAACCTACTGAATACTGACAATAACACAACGGCATCACGCAATGTAGGATCAGTCATCCGTGATTATTTTGAAATCGTCTAGAACACTCTTCAACAAATCTTTCGAAGAAATTTATGTATAAAAGGCGTCGTTCAACGCGGCATCAGGCGATTTCATTCGTGACTGTAACAAGTGCGACATCTAAGCGTTAGAACAAATGTGACCAACGATACGTTGTGGTGATGATACAACACGCCACACTACCAACATAGCGAGCATAGTACGACCAACAGTGATATCAGTGAATTGAACTGAAGTGAATAAAGGGATACGGGGGCAAGAAGTTTCCATGTGTGAACATTGAACGAGAGTGCAAATTTAGAAATAGTACAATAATAAGTTTGCAAAGTATTATGGAGACATTAAGAGACTGTAAAATTAAGAACGATGATACAATTTAACTCGTCTCCAGTGACTTTCTTTGTTAATTAATTAAACTAAATTAATTTCCAATGTTTTCATTTATCTCCCAAAGCCATGTCACGCGATAATACCCTAATTGGATGTACGCTGTAAACGAAAAAGAAACTCACCCTTCACTTCAATAAAGTAAAAGAAATTTACCATGAATACTTGTAAGTTCAGTAAAAAATATTTTTAAGAGATATACCAAAAAGAATAATGTCCGTGCTTGTGGGCTCGATTTAAAATCTCGAAACCGGCATAATAACTCATAAGAAAACGGATTGTTCCCGCTTTGTTTAAATTGTTCGCTGAACTCTCAACAGGGATTCTCCACCCTTCTTATAATATAAACCTGCAAACATTCGTGAAACCGCCCCGGGGTCGCGAGAGGCGTAAAGTTAAAAGGAGGTTCTATTTATCCAGCAGCGAATCAGAGTTGAAGTGAATTTCTTCGTTACGTTCAACACTCGTTAAGTCCGTGTTGCCATCTGTTGATTCTTGATTCGGAAGTCGCGTTGCATTTCCTAATAAACTTCGTTTTCCGCTGTACGAATCTGCAGTTAATTTTCCTTTGTCAAATACAAAGTAAGTTTTCCATTGTCGTATCTTGTCGTAAGTTGTATGGTAATATTATATTAATATATAATACTGAATCAGCCAAAATTAAGATGGAGTGACAACATCCTCAAAGATATCTCTGCCTTAGAGCTTCGGAACTGGAGAGAGCTGGCACTAGACCGAGATGAGTGGAGGAAAGTTATTGAGGAGGCCAAGATCCACCAAGGGTGATGATGATGATGATATAATACTATCATGGAGTGGTATGCTAAAAATAATTTACGCACAGTCCCAATTGTACTTGTGAGGTCAACGACCCGTTTCCTCACGCGTTTTGACCAGCTCCAAAATTCCCCACATACTTATTGCCATTCTTACCGCAGATTTAGATAATCCGCGACACGAAAGAAACTGTACGCTAGAGGCGGATTTTTTCACCAAACTTCTTCAAATTAGTGACCACGCACCATAAATCCCTCTGTAAAAGATAAATGATAAATTTTCGGGTTGTGGTAGAGACTCGGCTCGTGCATATTAGTTATTGTTTTTCATAAAAGTGCTTTTCTTGTGCGTACTTGACCCATCGCAATCAATATTTAGTCCACAAAACAATTGCGCCTTGTATTCATATTTGTGGGTCATGTGTGTATTGTTTTGTATTATTTATATATAATATCGGCGGCAGTCGTGGCCCAGTAAGCATGGCCCTAGCTTCTTATACCGATGGTTCTGGGTTCAATTCTCGCTGAAGTAACAATTATTATTATTATTTTTATTTTTATTTATTCGAATTGAAGCTTACAATGCATGAAGATGTTTTACAAAGTAAAAGATTAAAGCGTTTGAATAATATCTGCTCAATACATCTATTAGTCGCTTAAAGGGGATGTAAAATAAAAATTTTCAAGAAAAAATTTTGTATGCATCGTGTGCATACTTGACCCAACTTTATTTTGCAATCAATTTCCAGTCTTCAAAACAATCGCGCCATGTATTCATGTATGTGGGTCATGTATGCAGTGTTTTGTTATAATGCAAATTCATGTCGAACATGTAGGCTTCTTTCATTCGAAAAGACTGTCAATGCTGCTATCCGACAGCGCGCAAAATTGCAATAACAGTTAATACATCGTCAGTGAACTTGTGCATTTGCCTAAGACCAGAAATTTAATTTGGCGCCCAACGCGATTTCTAGCAAATGCCACTTTTCTGTTATTTGTTCCCGTATATTATCGCAGTCGTGAAAAATGTAGACGAAATGCTTAAAAATATTTTCCCCGTACAAGTTCGACATTTTCTTCGCGGTACAAAGGACGTGTTACAAGGTAATATTTCATTTTCTTTGTTACGTTTCCTCGCCTTGTAGAGTAAACCCTTTAGATTTTCGCTGAAAACAATTTAGCGTCGTATAAAAATATTCCGCGGGTATTTTGAGCGAACATAAAAATATCAAAGATTATTAAATTATGCGCTTGTGTGAGCTACCAGACCGTATAATTTATTTATTAATCTTGCCATATTTATTTTTTGGCTGATTTCTGCTGCTCTTCAAAGGTCTGCCCAAATCATTGCATCAGGTTCTTCAACCATGATATTGTCACGTGTCGTAGCTACAGGAGGAATTAATTAAAACGCTGGGATTTAATACAGGATTTATTGAATACCGATTAATTAATTAAACTAACGCACAAGGACACTTATCGCTAATAAAAGTAACGCTATTCCTTAAATTTAACTGTTTTGCAATTTATCACTCGTAAATAGACACTTTATATTTTTTTTAACACTTTATTCACTGTTCACTAGAATATTCCATCAATTTCCGCACTTATTAATTTCGCATCGGTTTATCTCGCTACGTAAGAATTTTCTAAAATCACTGTCGAATTACCGCTCGCTTGGCATCACTGGCTTCTCGCCGCTACCGATCGCTTTGCCGGCCTGACTCGCCGCCCGTGGCCACCTTCGCTTTGTTGTCGCCTGTCAACGCGCACGGAAAATAACACAGTCCTTACTCCCCTGTTTCGTATTTATATGGCTTATGCTGTTATCCAGACGTTTCCAGGTTTACTAGCAAGTACTCGTAAATTCCAGATATTCCTGGAAAGTTGCAGACGTCGCTCGAAAGTTAGAGGTGATTCCAGATCCTTCGGTAGTAATGTGCTAACTTCAAACAACTGTTACTTGACAGAAGTGCGCGATTCATTTTCTAGCCTCGTAATAATATTTTCCGTCTTCCAAGGCCTCGATTTTCAGCTATATTTCCCTGTAGGTGTTCAGTTTTCGAAAGGTATGATTATATGCTGTTTAAGCGGAAAATTAATGATTAATTCAGATTAATGTCAAATAGCGAACAAGATTTATAGAACATAGTAACTACGAATTCGGGTTCATTTCATTTGGAAGGAGTTTGGCATTAAAACACCACGCTTTCCAGTTACGGGTTGGTAAGTTTTGAAATCAGCCGCCCTTAACATAGGGAACAGACATAGCTGTCTGTAGCCTCCTATTATGGGTCAGAAGCTACTGCCTGTTGTATTTTATTTCCCTCCTACTCTCCATATCTGGCGAGCTTTCCCTTATCCGCCACCTGGGGACGCATCTCCTAGCGGTTACAGGCTCCGCCGAATATGGAAGGGTATAGAAGAGGCCTATATCTAGCAGTGGAGAGATGAAAGCTGTGTGATGTTTGCAAGGATAGTGACGTTATTACGAATGTTGACGACGAAGTCAAAAGTGATGGTATTCTAGGAGGAAAATAAGACAACCTATAAAATACCAGTAGGCAATCAATATTTGTAACGAGTAGATGAAGTAGTGTCTCGATAGAAGAGGGAAGGCTGAGAAAGATATCGAGAGGACGGTGACTGCAAAGATAAGATAAACGGTGCTTTGAATGGAATAATTTTGTATATAAATGTCCTCCGAGATAAGACTAGAGATTCACAATGAAATTCTGGTACCAACACTGATATATGAAAGAGTAACCAGGAGGCAAATGAAATATAATTAAAACTTTTATTTACGACGCAAAGATACGAATCCATGGATGGATATGAAACCAAACAAAGCACTGTTCTTTATACATTCACAATTCACGTCCCTAGAATCTTTGCTGCACTTTTTAGCCATCGCCAGGTTGCGCCCATATTTGTCTATCGCAATTTCGCACGTAAGTACTCACTCACGCCGTATGTCTATCGCTTGTTTTTCGTCTTTGGTCAACTCGCACTCTCGGCCTTTCTGTGGTGTTACCCCTCTTAGTCAGAAATAAACAACTCGCGAACGTGCTCGCCACTTTTTTATACATAAATGTCAAAGTCCGCAATAGTTCGAATAGTTTTCCCATATTTCTAGTGTTTATGAGAATAATTCAGTTCATTCTAGATGCATGTGGATCGTTACGAGAGATGATTATGCGCAGTTACCATTGTTTTAGACACGCGTGACAAAATTTATGTTTAAATATGTAAGTGAAAATTCTTTGAGCTACAAATAACTTTAATAATAATACAAGATTGACAGAAATTACAGTAAGAATGTGAAATCATTTTATTATCATGAATAAAACGTCAAAAGCAATAGCAAAACACGGAATGTTTCATTATTTATTCTTGATCAAATTTTATACTCCTAAATATAACCCTGAAATTTCTGTATTTCCTTTAATTATGGAAGGCCTTCTAGAAATTGATATACTCGACGAGAAAATATCAATTTCGGGTGTCATTGATGTTAAATATGCTACCCGTTAAAGGTTCATAATATAGGGTGTACAGCAGTGGCGTACAGTCGGCACTAATTAAGGTTACGCTGTTACCGACTATATATAAAAAATATACTTATAATGTATGTCGGTCTTATTCTGAAAATAACAAGATTGTTATTGTTTAGAGAAACATCAAGGCATCTGTCAAATATCAATATTTCTATAATTTTACGAAAATGTAGGCTTTAATTTAATATTATAACTCTTCAAATGAAGAAATTGTTTGTGAAATAAACTGATTTCTACCAACTTTTAAAATTGTATTAGTACTTATGTTAAATAATATTCATAGAAAACCAAAAAAATAAAAAAAACTCCTGATTGCAATTTGCAATGACTGGTTCGCATGATGATCACCCAGATATCGTGGAGGTTCGACATTACAATCCATGTACATATATTGTAATAGATCTGAGGAACGTTTGTCGCGATGAATGAAAGAGGCAAATATTGTGAGAGAGAGAATGAGTTTATAAGGACGTGCACACTAGAGCGCGAACTTTTTATTGTATTGAGACTCGGCCCCCCAGTCATTGTCTAATTGCCGTATCATTGTAACTTGTAAAGCGAGATTTATTGTCACATATATGTAAAAAAATATTAATTTGGCAATTTTAGTAAAAATTGTACATTTTTTTATTTTACGCTTCAAATCAAATTATCAAATTTTCGTTAAAAAAAAAAATTATAGCATAATTTTGGATATTTCAAATTTTTAATGGTTTTTTTCATACAACTCAGTAAGTTGAATGGAGATTCTGACGCATATGGTACATATATAGACACGAAACCCGAAAATGAGAAATAGAGTAAGGTGAAAACTTGGTTTTTATGGGTTACTTTTTTCCTCATTCATTCGCTCAGCGACCCATTTTTTCTTTTCTAGCATCTTCCATTCTTTACTCTTGTATTTATATCAGTGGGATATTGCTGCCTTCGCTTTTGTATCCCTCATAAAATCATCAATAATTGTTTCCCAGTATTTATTTAATTAACGCCCTTATGGGCTTTTACAAATATACAGAATATATTTTTTTTAAATAACATAAGACAGTTAAAATAATAGTACAGTTAAAAGTTACAATAATAATGGTTAAAATGTAATAATAATAATAATACAGAAAAACATGAGACAGATAAAATAATAATACAGTTAAAGGTACAAATAATAATAGTTAAAGGTGAAATAATAATACAGAAAAATTTATTGTCCATTTCCGTATCCATTTCGTTGAGATGTAAACAATTGTATCAGCTTTGTCCTATACGCAGTTATACTATCAGCAAAAATGTCAGCCGCCTCTGCATGTTCATTCCCTAATGCGTGTAATCTGGGAATTACAGAGTTTTCTAATGCATCAGTTCTGATAGTATCTTTAGTAATGTACAGTTTTCTTGCTTGTGCGCCCTGCACGCCACTGGTGAACAGGTAGATAGATACCAAAGTACAAAACATTTCATCCTAGTGTTGATTAATTGATGTTGCCCCGTTTCCCTTTCAGGTCATGTTGTGTATTCCCTTTATTCAAATTTACCTTGAGCTCTGACGTCATGTCCGACCGGCCATCCCCTCCTCCCTGAGAACCCGCGACTGAAATAATATATTAAA
Source organism: Agrypnia vestita (assembly GCA_016648135.1). Classification (NCBI taxonomy): domain Eukaryota; kingdom Metazoa; phylum Arthropoda; class Insecta; order Trichoptera; family Phryganeidae; genus Agrypnia; species Agrypnia vestita. Next base: position 48,366 of record JADDOH010023248.1, on the reverse strand, counting down.
TCCTTGTTTGGCGTTTTACATAATTGTATAACTGCGTCAGCTGTATCAACACGCGTATACTCAATGGATGATTTATTATAATTAATAAAAATATAGTTCCTTTAGAGGTAAAACTCACTAACCGCAATATTGACCAAAATGAGTTGTGAATACAAACATTCATATTTTTACTTCCTTTCTTTTAACTCTAGGCGACTGCTTGCTTGCTTGACGAAAAAAATTTGGATCGATTTTTAACCCTTTTCCCGCGATCCAATCCAGCTGAAACTTTGCAAGTAAACTCGTGGCGACGATCAAAATGATTTATCAAATTTTCGTTCAAAAATAATAATAATTATAGTATAATTTTGGATTTTTAGAAATTTTAATGGTTTTTTCAAATTGGAATCATTACCAAAATTACTAGCAACGGCGGCCCGATAACGTCGCGGAATATTTTCTAAATATGAATTATTCCGTCGGTATACATAATAGTGAAGTCACTACGAATTTCTAAAATCTAAATTGACTGTCAAATGTTTTTAGAATTTAATCTTCAAAGCATGAAGTGTCTTATCAAAGCACAAAACATCTGACATTTTAGAAATATATTAAATTACTATTAAGTTAATTAATTTTAGTGTTATGTTATATGTTTTGATTCGTCTTTAATTTTTATATTTTAAAAAGAAAGGTAGTATAATAAAAACTTGTTTTTTGTGGGTTACTTTTTTCCATCTCTGTTCCAAATAAAAATCAATTAGTAAATATTTCGCGTTGATTTATACTTATTTAATGGTAAAACTCTTAATTTAAACATTTTCAATAATTTTAATATCACGTTTTGAATTTTAGATCTCAGTATCTCAAAACTATACTTTATTGAAACTGAGAATGATATCGAAAGGAGAGTAGCTGCGGGTAACAAAATTGATGGTGTTCTAAATGCAATTATGGCCAATGAGAATCTGTTAAAGGAAGCTAGACTAGCGGTACATAATGGCGTGCTAGTGCCAACCCTGATGTATGGAAGTGAAGTCTGGAATTGACAAAAGAGGAATGCGGTGGAAATGCGGCCACTAAGACGCTTGTGCGGAAAATCTTTGGTCGATAGAGCGAGGAATGAACAAATTAGACGTGCACATTAGGCTGCAGTGTGGTAGATAGAATAAAGAAAGGAGTGCTGAGATGGTTTGGTCATGTGGAACGTATGAACGAAGAAAGAATGGTTAAGAAAATATATGAGACGAGTGTTGAAGGCAACAGGAGTAGAGGGCGTCCGCGAAAGACCTGGCATGATCAGATATACCACAAGTACTTGAGGGTGGCCCTGTTAAAAGCCACAACAACCTTAAAACTTATATGAGAAGATTTATAAATGTGGCCGAAGCAAAAGTGGTATGCCAGGATATAAGAGTGTGGCGTTCAATCCTCTCTGCCTACCCCTGCGGGGAAACGGCGTGTTGGTTAGTTAGTTAGTTACTTTATTTTCACTACTTATATATTGAAAATATCAATATAAAAAAATAAAAATAATATACGGGAAACGAAATAATAATTAATACTGACATGAAAATAAATTTAAATTTATTTTAAAAGATAACTACACATGGTTATTCATAATATTCAATTTACTTTTTACTCTTTCCTTTAATTTTATTTATTTGTTTTATATTCGAGTGTAGATTTATTTTAAATAATTCGGAAGAATATTTAACATGCCAAGCTACGCGAGATGGCACTATTCTCATAGCCTTAACTCGCCGCCGAAACTTCAAATTTCCATACAATAAAATTATAATTTTTTATATGAAGAATTACATGTGAATTACAAAACACTTACGAGAACTTAATTAAATATAAATATTACATAATAATTATATTATAATATTAATATATAAATATTACATAAAAAAATTTTCAGAAGCAACAATTTATTCATTTTTTATAAATAAATTTGTATGCAGGAAAATTAGAATTAGAAATTACTAACTAATGAAAAAGTACTTCATTTTTGACGGGTATTTAGTCAGTTGTATATAATATTCAACACATCAACATTTACTATATGGTCAATAGGTGGCTGATTGCTGTCAAGATATAATTGCTATGATAGTGCAAACTATTGTTATATATCCTATGACTGAATTTTTAGACGGATAAAATCTCATTGTTTTGTAATATCTAAAATTTGTATTTTAAGTAATCGGAATAGACCCGTCTATTTAAAATTTCTACCTCTGTTGAAATTATTTTGATGTAGTCAACCATGAAACACGATTGGCATTTATAATTAATTCAAACAAATTAATTTTCTTTGAGTATTTGAATATTGTCTTTTATCTCGATTCCAAAGTGTTTTTGAAACATTGTAATATGATTCTGTATTCCGACTGTTGCTTGGCATAATGAATGTCCACCCGGTTAATATTCCTTCCCTCTAATTGAAAATGCCTCCGAAATTCCTGTTCACCCTGTGCACCTCCCCGCGACACGTGACCCTGTAGTTTTGGGGTTTCGTTTCAGGACGGAATTTGAAATATTTGTGTTATTAAGTATTTAATAAATTTTTACCGCGATGCTAATTTCCGTACCTAGTGCTGGTGGTGTAGAAACTATGTTTCGCTGTGGGTCGTCATCATCATCATCACTCTTGGCTCTACAGCCCCTGGTGGTCTTGGCCTCCTCAAGAGTCTTCCTCCGCTCCTCTCGGTTTAGTGCCAGCTCTCTCCAGTTCTGAGGCTCCAAGGCAGATATGTCTTTGAAGACGTTGTCACTCCATCTTACTTTTGGTCTTCCTAAGCTCTTTTGTCTCTGGGACTTTGGTGCTTGCTGCTCGATCATTCTCTCCACATGACCCAGCCACCGAAGTCTTCCCAGTTTGTTCCGCTATGGATAATTTAATTTGGTTATAAATTTCACAGAACTTTGTTCTGAAAAAATTGCAACTTCACAATAAGAATGTTTTCTTGAATATAATGTATGTGCGTTGTATCAAATGTGTCCAAAAATATAAAAATGTATTAAACGGTTAATTCTGGCATCCTCTAACGGCAGAAATACGAAATAATTTGTACCTACCGTACTAGAAAAAGTGGATTGCTCTAAAAATGGATAATAAATATTAATCAATTAATAAATTAGACTTATAGATCGATATATTCACGGAAATATACAAGGCCGCTATAGCGTAATTGAAGGAGATCCGTGGCTCGAATCCCGGTAGCAGCCAAATATTTTTTCGTGGATTTGATTTTTCTGTATGTCTTCCTAATTGATTAATTAATTTGGTGGGTAATTTACATGGACTCTTACAGAATTTTCCACTGACCCAGTATGTAAATCATTAAGGCTCGCACTCAGGTATGTAGTGTAGGCAGTATCGCAATCAGAGGGATATTTCTCATGAAGCCTCAAAAAAGACCATTAAATGTTATAAATTCATTGACAACAATACTTACGTTTAAAATATGTGACATTCAGATTTTTAAACATGATTTTCGGACCGATTTTAAAAACGTATTCTAATAATAGGTACTTCATGCAGTACGATTACTTGTATTCTCTCTCGCGCTCAGGCAGGCGGCATTCGGGGCCGAAGGCTCCACGTACGAAACGACGCCGCCGACAAGCCGTTCAATTAGAGGGATGATTCTGGAAATCTCGCAAGCGGGCTGACGCAGCCCCGCGCAAACATTTGTCGTTCCCTCGAAGCCTCCGGGAAATATTTCGGCGTCCGGGCCGGGGGGCGGGGGTGACTCGACGCTTTCGAGGGGTTGGAAATGTTGTCTTTGCGTCTGTGCGAGCGTCGCGCCGCCTAAGTACTGTGTTGGAACGAGGAACAGACGGGTGAATTACAAATAGCACTTTGCGCTTCCTGTGATTGGGCTCGCGCGCTATTGTGGACTTTCCGGCGTCGAGCGCTTGTGGAGGACAGGTGAGGGATCTGAATGGGTATCTGAGCGGGGGTGAGAAGTGTTATTGAGGAGCGGACGGGTGTTTTCTGATCTATTCATATTTTTGCGGAACTTGAAGCTCGATGACCGCCGGCGATTTAGGGCGCCGACTGTCAACGCGGCACGAATTTTTTAAATCAACTGTCCGAAATATAAATATAATGAAATCCCGTCTCTGACGTGTCTTTTATTTCTTATTTATTCAAATTGATGCATAAAAATTCAGAAGTATCCGCTCCATACATCTACATAAGCTTACAATAAATAATATATTGTAACGAGGCTAAAAATAATCACGCACTCCTATCAAGTGACATTTGTTTGAAGTTGTCACAACAACACTATCGAAAGATCCAGAATGGCTTGGCGTAATCTACGGCTTTTGGGAGGCTCCTATAAGAATCTAGAAGCTACGAGAATCTTCTCCTAAACACTGGAAAGGTCTAGGATGCTCGATACACGGATGTAAATACGGATATGTTGGTGAATGCGTTTGACAGGCGATAACAAAAGCGAAGTGAGCCGCGAGGCCAGAGCGGCCAACCGTGCGATAACTCATGCGAATATTTTTGTGAAGTTCCTACTTACATAGCGAAATAAACTGAAGCGAATAATACGTGCGAAAACTGTATGGAATGTTCTGGTGAATGTTAAAGAAAGTGTTAATGTGATAATAAAGTGTCCCTTTACGAGTGATAAATTACGAAATAGTGCAATTTAAAGAAAAACGTTAAGTTTAATTTGTTAAGGGACTTTATAGAGTAAATAATTAATTAATCAATAATTAATAAATCTATTTTTATTAATCCTCATGCAGCCACGATACGTAACAATACATAAAATTAAATTTAAACTCTCGTAACAATAATGTTTATTGTGCATTGTATTTATTGTACATTTTTTATGCCTGTGAACTTATTATTTTAAGTTTTTGACTAAGAATATATTTTGTGACTGTGAATAGGTCTGTAAATTTTTATGTTGCAAGAATATGTTGGTGATTCCACTAATAACTGATTTTTTGCGGTCCTAGTTTTATATTTTTTGGGTCGGTAAGTTGCTACGACGGATAGGTTTTATTACAACAAAATCAATTTTGTTGTAATAAATCAGGACAATCCACATTATTGTATTTAATATATTACGCCGTACGGCTAGGCACATTCTTCCCAATACAGTAAAACAAGTGAAAGGGTAATTCTTTATATATTTGTGAATTCGTTGCTTAAATAAATAAAATAATCAAAAATATTATATAATATCATGTTTTCATGACCATTTGGAAACTTCGGTCAGGTAATTCGGATAAACGTGGCAGAACAGCCCAGAAAACTCTACAAATAAATAAGATTCAAAAATAAAATTAATTATTGAAAAATTTACTTATTTTATTACCATTCGCGAATTAAATAAAAAAATGATATTAGGATAAGTTAGACTAAATAAAAGTGTAGTATGTGCCTTCAGAACGGTTATACGATCCTGGCCTCTTTGTTTCCTAGGACAGTTACAAATACAGCACTTTTGCTTAGTATAATATAATAGTTCTTTGTTACAAATACAGCACTTTTGCTTAGTATAGTATAATAGTTCTTTGTTCTTACTGATATACACTTTATAATTGTATTTACTTAATTTGTGATTTATGTACATGTACAGATAGATATTATGTTATAAATTTCATATGTATGTATGTGTATACATTTTTAAACGATCAGTAAGCAGATATTAGTCAAATTTATAATGTACCCTGTTATCTAAGTTTCTTATTTTATTGTTATAGCTGTAAACCGTAGAAATAATAAATTAAAAATTAAAAAAATAGAGCAGAATCTCCGAAAGTGATATTGAATATTTTCTGCCATTCATTTTATAAGCTACTTTTTTTTTTAAATAAGTGAAAGAGTATATTCAATGACTTTCATCTCACCATTAATTGATTAAAAATCTTCATAAAATAAAAATCGTTTTAAAATTTTGTTTGTGAACGTTTTCGAACGAAAATCTTCACAAAAATAAAAAAATGATTATTAAATGTATCATGTTTACGACGAGTTCCTCAAAAAATGAAAATAAATAATAAAGAACTAAAAAAAAATAAAGGGAAAATTTTCCATCCGAAATGTGATATGTTTTGTTTGTTGTAATTTTACAGATCCCTGAAATCAAATCTCGGGTGTTTTATATTGCTACCTGAAAACACGCGATACTTTCTTTCCTTAATATTAATATTTTTCCCTACGATTCCTTTTCACCCCTTCCCTCCCACCCGGCGCAAGACGTATAGGGGTGGCTGGGTAGTTTAATTACCCTTTTCCTCGTATATATTGTATTTTTCAACCCTTCTCATTTCGAAGTTTTTACATTATTTTTGAGGCTTTTTAAGTAAAATAACTCTGACAAGTTCGTACACAACATATACAGGTGATATATAACCACATCACCCGTAACTACAGGCCAAATAGACCTGTGTTCGAATTTGAATATGCCAGTTGGTACATTGAAGAGGGACTCACCACACACCCATTTTTGTTTGAGTTTTTTTGAGCAATAGCTTCCGTATCGGCCCTGCACTTTCGCCACCCAATTCGTCATTTTCTATGCTAAAGTGGTAATCCCTCTCGCGCCACTTAAATTCGTACGAGTGCAAGCCGCGCGGATAGGCCATTCGGTAAAGTAACAGAATTCGGGAAAACAGATTTATCTATTTTAGACGAGTCGGCTGGCTTAACACTTTGAGTGCTGAACGATTTTCTTCGACATCATCTTTGGTGCTAAAAATTTAGCCAATATTTAAAATTCTTAACAGAATGATTTTTGGGATAATTCATTGTCATTTATCCCCATAAACCCAATAGTTCTCTCCAGGCGGTCAGCACCACCATAAACACACCACTGTTTTTTCAATGACAAATGTCGTGTAGTGCGTTTACACTCACCCAACAATACGTTTTTAAAACCTAACCTAACCTAACCTAACGTAACCTAACCTAACCCAACAATATATCTGGTCAATACTACTCACCAAAATAATTATTTTTCAAAAATTATTATTATTGCATATCTTTTCTTATTCAGATATTTTACAATGCATTCTCTGTAATTACACGTCTAAAGTTCGTCTGTTGGGTTGTTTTTTTCGTATATATTTTTCATATTTATTTTTAATCAACATGATATAATGTTTACCAAAGGCATAGGATTTTAGGATTAGTGATAAAAAACAAAAAAATATAGAAAATATAATATATAATTTTGACATTTCAAGCTGAAGCAGTTAATATCTCAAAATGTATAAAACATAGTTCTAAACCATACCGTGCTATGCACTTTTACATAACACTGTTAATGTAAATATAAACAAATAATAAAAAGAACAAAATCTGGTTGGTCAGGCATTCAGGGCGAAAATAAAATGTATCTTTACATTTTTACCCAGTGCACATTTTTTTTCAAAATAATATGCTTCGTTTTCTTTTTATTCGGTTAGTGTCTTTAGTACAAAATCTAGGAAAGGGTAGTTTCATTAATAGCCAACGTCAGCTTGTTTGAATTATTCTTGCCAATAATTATTATAGCTTCTACTCTAGATCGCTTTTGTGAGAACGGTTGTTGCATTTTTTTTTATATGTAAGAAAATATTAATATCGGTAACAATTTTTATGAAAAGGTCTTATGGAACACTACTGTTATCCTTTACTCCCTACACAGTAGGTCTTGAAAAATATTACACTATAAAGTTTGTTCTATACAAATATAAAAATTGTCTTTACTCTTAGAAGACTCTAACATACGAATTGAAAAAAAAATCACTCAAAAAATCTACAAAATTGCTATATTACGGAAAAGTTCTCATTATACAATGAAAAGTGTTTTTCCGTAAAAATTGGAAAATATAATATTTACATAAAAATATAATAATAACAAAAAATATAAAAAAAAACAACACGCAAAAATTCCTGTGTGAACGAACTTTATGTTCATAAACGGAAGGAATGCAAAAAAGCGAAAGAAAATGACCCAACTATACGACGTATTGTCTAGCACCAGCCCTCAGGTATAGAACGCCGATAGGCGTTTTCAGCACACAGCGAATGTTTTTGAGAACGCCTATAGGCGTTTTCAGCACTGGACGTGTTAAGTGATCACTTTACACAATGTAACGTTCACGTATCCACCCGTGATGGAATACAATATCTATCAAATTTTTTGAAATTGTAAATGTATTTAAGTTTTACAATCCGTTTCATATGTATGTTTAAATTATCATTAGCGCGACTGGCATCCAAAGCTTTTTCATGCCCCTTATTTAACCACAGATGTCACTAATGAGATATCTATTCTTGATTGGAATCTATAATATATCTTGATTAATGATATCCCTGGTATAAAATCCAGTACTGTATATAGAAATTTTTTATTACTTTTATTTTATTTTTTTATTTTTTTGTATCTTATCTTTTGTATTTATTTTTGTATATACTTAAATTTTTATCTCAATTTTATATGTATGTATATTTTATTTTAGATTTATGTATTCTTATGATTGTATATATTACTAAATTATTTCTGCTTTCTTTTTTACGTTAATACTTCTTTACTGTTGTTATTTGTTACTATTACGTGACTAGCAAATGAGAATAACTGCCATAGAACAGGTTTTACCTAGTGTGGCAGTTATTAGTAACTTATATTAAAACAAATGTAAAATAAACAATATAATAAATAAACAAAACAAACAAACTGTGTTCTGAAAATTTTGCACAAACTCAAAATATTCCGGATTATTAATTATTTGATGTATGCGTTCATTCCTGCGATGGAAATAACTACTCAAATATCAAACGCATTTTCATCCCTTTTATTGGTCAATGAAGGAAAATTCACGACGAAGCCAATACCCACCAGGGTTGAAGAGAAAATAGCGGTGATGATCAGGGTATAGAAACAAGTTCTATAGTGTGTGCTCCCAGAAGACAATGCACCGTAGCTGTAAATTATTCCCTAGTATGCACCTCCCGCAGCGATAATGCAATTTTTGCAATATATAATAACGTGACGCAACGTTTGGTTGCAAAGCTGCATAAATTATTGTCTTTGTGCTTTGTACAAACTGCATAACTCACGAATGCAGTTTACTCGCCTTGTTGAATATTGATACAATGCATGCGGCCCACGTGCCGGTGCATGCATGCAGTGCAGGTGAGCGAAATCTGATTAAAAGGCAGCGCGGTGTTTTAATCAGTATTGTGGAAATATTTTACTTCTTTTTATATTTAGGCAACGTACCCTTGAAGAGCGATTTGCGCCATTTAAGGCTACCACACAGGATCCTGAAATTTTGGCAGAAAGTGATTTTTTATAGAGAAGTGATTAATTATTTTTATTTCTTTAAATGACACTTATTAAGGTACACATTACACTATTATTTCATTAGAAATTTATAACGAATAAACAAAAATGGCTACGTCATGTCAATTTCCATAGAACTCCTTCTCCGTGACTGAGATGCAACACTCCTATTCGCCCGTTTGTCCGAGACAGAAAATAAGATCATGTATTTATTTAGAAATCAAATATCTTTAATTTAATTTAAGACATCTTATATGGAAAAAAATCGTTTTTTGTAAAATTAGGAACCCTTAGAAAAAAACCTTTTTTTACCAACGATTATTAGCAACAAATAACTTTTTACGGTTAAAAAATACTCTCTTAATAATTTCATAAAAAGTACATGACCTTCTTTTCTGTCTTGGACAAATGTGCACCGGAAAATTTCGCATCTCAGTTATGAGTTAGGCGGAGGAGCTCAACGGGTTGGACATGACGCGGCTATTTTTTTTTTCAAAAAAAAAAAATAATTAATAGTGTGATGTATATTATAATAAGTGTCATTAAAAAAATAATCTAGAAGAATCCTGCGGAAAACTCTCTCAGAGACATAGAATAGATCAATGTCTAGAGTAATATTCTTCAGAATAGCAGTAGCTCTTCCAAGAGCACTGCATGCATGCTTCATTGATGCTGATATTCTTGCAGACACCTTATCTTCGTTCAAAAACTCACTCATACACAACATCCATTTTATAAACCGTGACCTGAACCTATAGATCCATTAAATCAATCATTCATTAAATACTAATCGCACTACACTCAAACACTAAATATATAATATACATAAATGTACATGTAAAATATAATTAATTGCAAAAATACGTGTTGCTAGAGCGTGCCGAAGACACCTGTAATTGGGATAATGGGCGTAGTCTTCACTATAATGTTTGTTATCAGAGTATCATGTACCTATTATCCTGTTAGTGTCTCCAATAAATAAATTTAAAAAAAGAGGCATAACCATTGGTAGGTTGGTCCTGTATATTGCGAGGTAATCAGGAACATACAAACCAATGCTCCGCATAATTTCAGAATTATCGATCACACCGCTCAATAATCGAGAAAACACATTCCTTCTGGTCTCTAAACTTTTGTAGCCAAGCATACCCTGAAGGAACTCGGTAGGGTAAAGCCAAGGATAATGCCCGTACTCTCTCATGTAGAGATATATATTATATTATAAACTTTTTTGTACTTTCTCTACCATTAGTGAGTACTTAAGCTCGTGTGGCCCCCAAATCAGAGAGCCACTCTCGAGTCTACTTCGCACCAAGGAGTTGTAAAGAGATCTCAGTACGCGGGTATTTTCGAAAACCCTGGCAGTACGCAAAACAAATCCTAACATTCTCAATGCATTAGCACAATTGATTATCTTAATTATCTTGATTAATTATTAAAGAGTTAAGTTTGTTATTACGGTCGTTAGACATATATAACTGTAAATAGTTGCGAATATTTTATACGAACCGTATGGTTTTCCGAGAAATGATTCTCGACGTTTCTGCTTATTCACCGTCATAAGGAGGACGACTTTTACCCGCGAAGGTAGAGGTCGGACTGATTACTGCTTTCGAGGCCGCAAATTATATGCACTTTGTTGTGGAGTGTTCACTTCTTCTACAATAGAGGTCGCCAGTGTACAATATTTACTAGTTACGTCGGCGGACTTTACTGCGACGTCTCTCAAGGGTTGAATCAATGTCATAAGAATAGGGTGCCAAATACTTGATAGTTTGTAATTAATAATCTCTATTGAAATTGGGATGTTTGTATATTTCAATGGACTCCCTCACTAATATGGGTATAAGGTGTGGTTCTGTTGATAAGATTTTTGTCTTGACATATCTGATGAAGTGACAGAGATTCCCTTTGGATGCATGTTTGTAGATTGCCGATATATTGGAGTTGTTGTTTTTAGTTGCTCCTTCAATCAATATGTTCCTTTAATCGTGTAGCGATATTGAGTTTGGTTTGTCCTATGTAGAACGCTCCACAATCTCATGGCACTCTGTATACACCTGGAGACTCGAACGGTGTGTTACCTTTTACACTACCTAACATACGTGAGATCGAACTATGACGTTGAATAAGCATTCAACGAAATGTCGAGAATCGTTTCTCGGAAAAACATACGGTTCGTATAAAATATCGGCAACTATTTACAGTTGATTAATGATGTCGCTGGTACAAAATCCATTACTGTGATCTGAAAAAATTTGACAAACTCAAAATATTCAGAATATTTTAGCCCCATTCAAAGTATATCATGGATATTCCTGCTCAGTAAGGTGTCGCCTCTGTTAAAACGTAAACATTAAACTAAATATACGACGTCACAAGCATCTTCCCAGATACGCAAACCGGCCTTTCGGCTAAACGGCAGCTTGCTGACTTGCAGAATGTCCGGCTCGCGCTACACGTGCCGTGCATACCTGGCGGGGGTGGCCACGCGGCGGGGCCGACCGCCGGCAGGTACAACATGTGGTCACCCTATTGCGACATTCTACCGGAACAGTGTTTGTCAAATAGGAAATAAGAATCTGGAGTATTTTGTGTCGTCTGAAAATGCAGTTTAACATGTACTGGTTTATTTTTATTAATTTACTAATACTAGCCGTGCCCGCGCGGCTTCGCACGCGTAGATTTTTAGTACACTCTTTGGATCGTCATAGAATTTTCGCGAACCTTCTAGAACATTCTCCTTCCAGAACCTTCAAGAAATTTATCGAATGTACAGGAACCTTCTAAACACACCGACACATTCCGCCACTCACCTTATAAAACTTTCGGAAATTTTCTAAAACCTTCTCCTTCCAGAACTTTCTCGAGCAGGTTTTTCCGGAACCTTCTAGACTCACCGACACGGTCGGCGCGCCTATTTTGAAACAATCTGAAGCATTTGCGGACTTCCCATAACATAAACAATGTGCTAGAAATCACATTTTCGTCACCCACTCCCACCCACGCACAGCCACCCCCACCAAACTCGCACATTTTTAATGGGACACCAAGGGCTATCTACCACCATAACCACCAGGGGGTGGTAGTATTTGGTTGTGAAGAAAACTTGGCGGATAGGGAAACACGGGTATATGTATATATATAATATATAGATATTCTAAATATATATATATTATATATTTTCTCATATATATATGTTTTAATCGAGGGCTTTCACGGGTACAATATGTGTTAGTTCTAACTACTTTGGGGGTAACCCGCGTCAAATTCTGGTCGTCAGGACCAGTCGTCTGCCGACGTTTATTATTAATAATAAACCAGAAATCACGATGAAAACACCGAAGCAATTAGAAAATCCAACCTTCTCAACGTTGTATAATGACTAAGCCATACGGTTTACCGCAAACCAACCCATACCAATAGATATCTCAACGCTGCTCATCATCATCCTGCGCACATTGCTTCTGTAGCAAATACTTTAGTCGCAAGGGCCAAGAAATTAGCAGACGATGAAAATATCGAAAACGAAATGACCATACTTAAAGAAACTCTCCGCTGCAACAACCTCTCTGAACATATGATTCGAAAGGCTTTCACACGAAAAACTAGGTCTTCCACAGATTGTGTAGAAACGAAAAAACCTTCAGGAATTGCCTTTCTGCCATATGTTAAGGGCGTCACAGACAGGATTGGAAAAGTCCTAAAAAACAATAACATCAAGCCCATTTCTCATGCTGACCGGAAAGTTTCTCAAGTATTAAGAAACATAAAAGACAACATTCCTTTGGAAGCGCATGGTGTATATGAAGTTCCATGCAAGACATGCGAAGGCACGACGTACAAATCGAAAAACATCTGCGAGAATAGACGAATATCGCGTTGACGTAAAACGTCGAAAAAGTACATCCACGTTAGCCCAGCATACGATAACTGAAGGACACAATATAGACTTTGACAATGCCAAGGTATTGGTGACATTAAATAAAGAGAGTCATCGAGTATATAGAGAAGCGATAGAAATTGAGAAAAGATCATACAGTCTAAACACCCGAGATGATTCCCGAAGACTTTCTATGGCTTGGAAACCGATTCTCGCTAAACGAGAACTTAAAACTCAGAAAAATACCACTACCAAACCAGTTGTCTCTTGTACGATACCACCAATTGCACCGACACATCAACTTTCTTCAAAATCTCTAGTTATCCAACCGGTAATACATGAATCACCCAGCACAAGTAGACAAAGTACTTTGCATGACTCAGCACCTATACCTACCGATAAATTACGAAGATCGCAGAGATTAAAAGAAAAAAGTTCTAGAAAATTGTCAAGCGAATTTCGATACCACAGAGGGCGCCAGTATCACCACAATTTGAGGGCAAATAAATTGAAATTCACAATTCGAATCAGAGATGGCGTTAGTTTCGCTCGCAACTGACACATGAAACATGGCGACGATTTAGTTACACTGAACTGAACTCGAAGTATGACAGCCTTATTGGTGGGAGACTTTCACGTCACCCGCGAACAAGTACGGCTAGTCCGTAACTTTTGAGGCCTTTTTAGCCTTGACAATGGCACGTGATACCGTGTCGAACCGTCGGCCTTGGTCTTCTCACGGAGACCATCTACAGAAAACGCGAGGGAGTCCAGAAGTTCCTTTTGTTACCTATATAGATATATATTATATATATATAATATATATATATATATAATATATATAATATATAGATTTTATTCACAAATTTAAAATTTCTGCTGCTCATATCACGATCAGTAGTTTTTTGTCAGAGTATCACATTATGAGGACAAATACTAACCTACTTATATAAGTTACCCTTATTTTTTCTCGCATTATTTTTAATAAAGGATTAATAAATATGTTTTTAACATATAGGGTATACAGAATTCTTCACGTGATACAACACTGGTTGAAGTGAATATTAATTCCTTTGCTTTTAATAGTGATTGTAACATAGTGAACGGGAATCGGGATCCATCTCACGAAGTAAAATATAGAAAATGGCGAATAAAGATGGCAAGAAGTGCGTTTCTCAGAATGAAACCGTTATTTTATAACCGTGACCTAAGCCTGCAACTTACAATGCGTATGGTTCGGTGTTATGTTTTTGCCATTCTCTTATATGGGGTGGAGGCATGGACACCAAACCAAGAATTAATCCGCAAAGTCGAGGCTTTTGAGATGTGGCTCTATGGACGCGTTTTGAAAATTTCCTGGGTAGATAGAGTGACGAATTTTGAAGTCCTCCGGCGTACGGAAAAATCAAGATGAGAATACTTATAGTCTAAACAAATTCATCATCCACCGGAAGAGACCTTGAAAGACGCCGCATCTCATGGCTGCGTAACTTGAGGGACTGGTACAAATATAACTCGACTGAGTTGTTCCATGCGACGGTAAATAAAGGCTTAATCACGAGAATGATCGCCGTCTTCCGATAGGTGATGGCACCATAAGAAGAAGAAGAACATGATTATAACGTGATTTTAAAAGGGATAGATCTCTATATCTATGGAGGATCTAGGCCTACCTGGACTCTAGTCCCTCGAGCGTGCCAATGGACCAATCGCACTCGAGACGACCCACCAATGGTAGAACGCAGGCGCCGATGTTCCTTTGAACGCCGCACGAGACTAACTAACTAACTAAACATCACGCCGTTTCTCCGCAGGGGTAGGCAGATAGGATAGAACGCCATACTCTTCTATCCTGGCACACCACTTTTGCTTCGGCCATATTTATACATCTTCTCATACAAGTTCTACGGCTGTTGCGACTTTAGACAGGGCCATCCTCAAATACTTGTAGTATCTGATCGTGCCAGGTCTTTCGCGGACGCCCTCCATCCGCACGAGACAGTCGCAATATTCTTTGTATTCCGTGAACTGTAACCTGTACTTGCAATAAATTCGACATTTAACCAACCGTGAGTATTTTCTGGTCACCTGTATATCCACCTCACCATTCATTCACATCTATCTATTGCGGGCATTAATCTTCATTTACGTTTAAACATTCAGCAAATCGCGAAATTCATAAACGAGGCAATCAAACATCTGCCAAACATACTAATCAATTTAGAATTTAGTACATTCTAAATTAGTAATTTGACTGCATTTGCTTTTATGCGCCTCATTTGAAGATTGATTATAATTTTAGTATCGCCACTTATCGGCTGAGCGTGCATTCTCCCACCGAATCAAATCGCTTTGTCGTTAAACAAATACCAAAATACCATAACACGAAAGCGAAACGCGGCCCGGCCATCTTGCGAAACTACCGGGTGGCATAAATCGCTCTGTCTGTAATGTGTGTACCGAAAAGCCCTTATCTGCCACCGGGTTACGAGGGGCGTCGAGGAAATCCATAAATGTCCTTATCCCAGAATGTTTGTGTCCTGAATCAAGCGCACCTGTGCCCTAAATTCTTACGGCCTGTATAAACGTAATCGATCCGAGCACGTAAGGTGAAGTTTCCCTCGGCGGATACTTCAAGACCGGGAACATACTTCATACCGCGGGTTCACATACTTCACGCCGTTATGGCACCCATTGCAAAATCAACTGAAGCGTGTTTTAGTGTACAAGGCGCTTATCAGACCGGCGCGGCGCTCGTATATCGCATCCCAAATGCAAGACGCCTTTTCAAGATATGCAATTATTTATGAATTATTATTTACTTAGTTTATGTTGTATGGGCTAATACATCAATGGAGAGATCCATGCTTGGAATAAGCCTAAGAGATAAGAGAATAAGAAATGATGAAAGTGGGCGGAGAAATAGAGTAGTGGATATAGAAGTTAAAATGGCAATTGGCAGAGCATGTTGCAAGACAGTATGCTACAAGATGGACTCTCAGAGTTCTGAAGTGGAGACCTTGGGCAAATAAAAGAGGCGTCGGAAGATCTCAAAAGAGACGGGCCGACGATATAACCGCTGTGGGGGGAAAGAAATGGCTACAATTAACAATGAAGGATGGAAGGATATGGAAGAGACCTATATCCAGCAGTGGAGAGATGAAGGCTGATGATAATGAAGATGAAGAAGGCCTAATACATGATTTCCATTAAATAACATACTATAGTACATAAGAATGTTAGGATTTGTTCTGCGTACTGCCAGGGTTTTCGAGAATACCCGCGTACTCAGAACTCTTTTCAACTCCTTGGAGTAGACTCGAGAGTGGCTCGATGATCTGGGGGCCACATGAGGGCAAGTACTCTCTTATGGTGGAGAAAGTTCAAAAGAAGTTTCTGAGATATCTCTACATGAGAGAGTTCGGGCATTATCCTTGGCTTTACCCAACCGAGTTTCTCCAGGGTATGCTTGGCTACAATAGTTTAGAGACTAGAAGGAATGTGTATTTGATTACACATTTTTATCGATTGTTGCGCGGTATGATCGATAATCCTGAAATTATGCAGAGCATTGGTTTGTATGTTCCTGATAATTACACTAGACATCGTCAGCATAGATTGTTTCACATTCCAATATACAGGACCAACCTGCCGATGGTTATGCCTGTTGGAAGAGCCACAGCTATGCTGAACAAAATTGCTTTGGGTATTGATATATTCCATGTGTCTGAGAGGGTTTTCCGAAGCGGGATTCTCCTACACCTTTGACCAGATTTTGTTATTTTTAATTTATTAAATATTTTCATTTTTGATATATACTTCCTAATATGTATGCCTTAAACATTTTGAATTGAAATTGAAATTAAATTGAATTGAAAAAAAAAGCTTTAGCCATTTAAAAGTTGTCAACTGTGTATCCCAAATCTCGGGATACGGACGCCAATATAAAGACAGGTGGTCGCGGTAATCGCCGGTATATTTCAGATTCTTTGATTGAATCGAATTATAGTAGTGGTAAAACAAATTTTGTACAAAAATGTGACATGCTTAACTCAAAAAATCTTTGGAAGTATCCTGCATTCGGAGTACGTACGATATATATCTGAAACATGGATACGTGGAAATTTAATTCAATGAGCATACGTCAACAATTAGTTTCTTTGTATGTCACACAGAGTTAGACAAAGATGCTGTTATTTCTGTAACTTTGATGGTTTAGCCAAGTTTAGAGCACTAACATCAATATTGATTACAGGACCTACAGAACCCAGTAATCTAACAGCCCTGAATATGTATTTATTTATTTTTATTTATTATGTTTATTTATGCAGTAGATACATAATAATGTTCTTTATAATAAATTTGAATCTATGTTATTATATTTTAAAGAAATTATACTCCCCATAATATGAGCCAATAGCTCGAGTTTATGGGAGGAGTATTTACAAGCCAAATTAAAGTACAAAAGCAGAAACCATTTAGAAGTAGTAATTTTTATTAAAAAAAAAATCGTTTGAGACATGTGGGCAACGTTACAAAACATCGTTGTCCAAAATCAAGGATTTGACTTCTTTCTTAAACTGTTCGTATTTTGGAATAATTCTTTCTTTAAGTTTTTTAATGGAAATTGAAAAGCTCGTTTAGTTGTTTAATGAATGTAGAATTAATACATCAAAAAAATATTTTCTTTTCATTCGGTTTCACGGTACGTACTTAATTAAGGTAAAGTCGGTTTCAAAACAGAGCGAGCTATTTTATATAGGAACCCAGTGCAATAACTGTATTATGAATTTGCCCATACATAGATATCACCGCCTAGGAAATCAATACAGCTCTGTTGATATACTTAAAGCTCGAACACTATACACATTCAATCGACAAATTTACTTAGCTTCTAATTTATAGTTTGCCTACATACTTAATCTATCACTTATTGTGTTTATTTATTTATTTTATTTCTGCGGTTTAAACCTATTACAATAAAATAAGAATCTCATACATATCTAGATAATAGTGCACTGCATGCATGATCATTTACAAATGTATACATATACATACATACATACATATGAAATTTATAACACAATATCATTTGTAATAATTGTTGTATTGTTGTTTCTTTGTTTTGCTAGGGGATTTGATAATTTGGCTAGAATAATGCATATGTAAAATGTGCCTTAAATAGACGCAAATCTTATTATGCAAATATTCTTACTTTTTTAATATTCTTATGTACTTATTGCATGTATGTTGTTGATATTCTTTAATTTTTTGTAATTTCCTGCTTATGTACTTAAATAACTTTGCTATTTGAATACTTTTTTATGTTTCACATTCAAATCCGCAAATTAAAACCTAACTGCATTTTAAAATATTATAAATGTATTTCAGTTGTGGGTGTAAATTCGTATTCCAAATACTTTACCGCACACGATATTCCACGATATCTTCTTAAACTTCGCAAAACTCTACTTAAACTTTGAAGATTTCGCAACTTGAGCGTATGAGAACTGCAACGGAAAGTTTATGCAAGACGCTTAGTGAAAGTAGACGGAACAACCCGGCAAAGTAAGGGATGAAATAAAATACCCCACGGTCGATATCGTGGAATACTTCCAGGGTTCAAGCGCCCGAAGTTCATCAAGCCTTAATGAAGCATTTCTTTGGGACTTTGCGAGGGCAGACCGCGGCGAAAGAATCTATTCAGACTGCCGAATAGAGTGACGCAACTTGCAAATCAAATTATTCTTCTTCAATGGCGCTACAGACGTAATTGAGCCTTGCCTGCGCAATTCTCCACCGCCGAGCTATTTTATTGCTGAATCAAGTAGTGAAGGCGTATACGACATTGTAGTTTTAACAAAATATACGCTTTTGGAGTTTCATCATGGTTTACCAGGAGAATCTGTTGTAGAATATTTTAAACAAATTTTAGGGAAGGCGTGATAGTGAAATGAAAAAATATTTCGGTTGTATGCGGACGTTTATTTCTCCCAGGAGATAAGCTCCGGTAGCAAGTGAAGATGCAAAAATAAAATAATATCGTTAAACTGATAAAACCGATCCTCCCGAGACGAGAGAATAGCGTGGCCGGCGGTCGGCCAGCCCTGTGCCAGTTTATTTTTTATTTTTGTATTATTTCTGAAAGGCGTGATAATGGAATGAAATATTATTGCGGTTGCGTACAGATGTTTATTTCTCCTCGGAAATAAGCTCCGGTAGCAATTGAAGATGCTAAAATAAAATAACAGCGTTAAACTGATAAAACCGATCGAGATTGTAGCATGATCGGCAGTCGACCAACTCTGTGCCAGCCGATTTTTTATTTTTATATTATTTCTGGATTATTCTATCGTGTTTCTACGACCTTTCTCGCCAAAGTTTCGGACTCCATTGTAGGGTCCATCCTCAGCGCTTGTGTCATTACAATACCGCCTAAAAAGCAGGATAATTTTTATTTATAATGTGATAGTGTTCCAGCTCGTATATACACCATCTCTGATGTAATTGCACAAGATCGCTATCAATACACTATCTAATCTATTAACCTATTGGTTTAACCCAACTTAATAATATTACCCTAACAACATAATATCTGACCCATTTACCTAAATTACTTTGTCCACAAGATACTTTTGCAACACGAAATTGGGTCGAGTATTCACGACCACGTTATTTTTGGAGCAGCGCGAAGGTTCACTACAAATGTATTATATGGCATTTTCTTTAGTAAAACTTGGCCTTCGCTTAATGTTTGCCAAACATTTACGTATACCAGCCAACGCCGTCTGTTATCAATCCTAGTACACCTCGAATAATCTTGTTTTCAACAACTTGAAGTGCTTTTTCCCATCTCTCTCTCGAAATACAACAGCCTCGTACTCGCATATGGCAGCATTAGTTTGATGGTTACGAAGTACATGCGGAATTTTGATTCCCATAATAGCCATTTAGACCCCAACGGCTTCTGCAGGGTCAAGTACACTCGAATTCCATTCATTTTTCTGGCATTTGTTTTAGAAGCATCTCATTATACAACGAATTTATTCGGAATCTGAATTGTAGTACGACAAAAAATGTATGTATGATGGCTGTATTAAAGTATTCGAATTCAATAGAGATGAAAACTCTAAGAAAAATAACAGGCAAGACTCTACGCGACAGAATGAGAAACACCACGATCTGAAAAATGTGTGATATCCAAGATGTTTTCAGATGGAAGAGACAAGGTATTGGAGAGACCATGTGAAATGAATAGACTATCTAAGACTATCACACCGTGTTGTACATGGGAAACCACAGAGAAGAAAGATGCCTGGAAGACCTCGCAAGAGATGGAAATACAGCCAAAAGATTGAAACACATTACAATATATGGCATACTCTGCATAAACAAGCCTTGTGGCCTTCAGCCAGTAAAGAATATGAAGAAGCATTAGAAACAATGTTTAAAAAAGGTTCAAAATGAACCCCTTTGAAAAATCATTTCCTTGAAATGTGCCAACAAGTGACGTTTTATAATTACGTCATTTATTGGCACGTTTCATACTTTGTAATTGTCATTTTTAAATAATAATTAAGGTGTTTTTATTTTTAAAAAAACTAACTTTTAATTAGTGAGTAAAGTCTCAAAATACGGAAATAAATAGAATATACTGTTTAAAATCATCTATTATATGAATAAAAAGCGTTGAAAATCAACAAAAAACGTAAAAATTTCTTGCAAATTTAAAACATTATAACTTTCTTCATATTGAACATTTCTTAATTATCTATGTAAGGATTCTAGATAATGAAGTAAACTTTAAATATATTTTTAAAAAATACTATGCGTACATATAAATATTCATTAAAACTTTGTTTTCCCTAGAACACTAAAAACGATTTTTAGTGTTCTAGGGGAAAGGCCGCAGCCTCTCGATTAATGCTTATATTTTCTTAATTATTGTAAATATAGTTCAGTTTATTACTTTTATATAAGAACAAACGTTCTATCAAAGTTATTGCTTTGAAAAATTGCAGTCTAGAATATAAATTCTGATATAAATGATTAATTAAAACCCACAATTTCGTAAAAAAAAACGCCAAAATATGCATTTGCAGTGAATGTCCAGCCTTAAGAAGAATAGCGCTTTGTGAATTATCTATTTTAAAAAATTGTTATTAATCAATTAGAAAATACATACAGAAAAAAATCTAATTAACGAAAAAATATATAACTGTCACCGAGACTCGAACCACGGACCTCCAATTCTATCCGAGAATGACGCGTTATCCAATTTCGCCATGACAGTCTAGTAAGTTAACGAAAATTTTTAGACCTTATTTGTAGTCTCTTTTTAACTAATTAATTAGATTTTTTCTGTATGTCTTTTCTAATTGATTAATAAACATTGTTTAATAATTCACAGAACTTTGTTCTGAAATTGCAACTTCACAATAAGAATTTGTTTCCTTTAATATATCTGTTTTAAGTTTTTTAATAATAATAAAGCCGAAAAATAACCTCAAATTTCCACACGGAAAGCGTATTAGAGATGAGTTATGTCGCGCCGGCGTGTGTCGCACAAAATGCCTGACGTGCCACCGTGTGACACCCGTGACGTCACAAGAACCGCTGGGAAAATTCGTGCACCCGCCGACAGACTTTTCTGAACATTTTTCCAGGCGATTTCACTCTTTGCTTAAAAGAACTCCGAGCAGTGGCGGCCTTTAAACAGCGCGCTCTTGCCTCAAATTTGAATACCATTTAAAATTGTAATCATATTTGGTTTCATCCAAATGCTCATTCGTGTCGGGCAGGTATAGTCCGTTCACTTTATGAAAGCCACTTGTGATACGTAAATTGTGTAGTGGTATTCTTTTTTTAAGACTGCTCCATTGGTCACTTCGGTATCACGCTGATAGTCACGCGGAGCGGTTGTGTATTTGTTTAATTTTTTTTATTTAAAGGTACGGTGACTAAAATATCACAATACGGTGATCATAGCTTAAAACAATTAAATTTAAATTTAGATGAGGATTCCGATACAGACGACAATAGTTTATCTTATTGATTAAAATACCTGCTTATACATTTATTTTAAACCAGCTATAATTCGTTAAAAAGACGTACTTTTATTATATATTTCGGCCGCCAGTTAAGGCTATGAGAACAGCGCTATCTAGAGTAGCGTCTTGATAACGTTAGTGATGGACGTAATTAAAAAGAGGATTATGCTTTTTTTGCGTATTACAACTCGTTATTATATTATGCCACATTAATATTAGGGCCATCTAGTGATGGACATTGTTACTTAGAGAATTATCTATTTTGATTAATGAATTTTAATGGATGCACTTATTAGTTTTAGTTTTCATTAAACTGAAATATTAAATATTTAAAAAATATAAAATTTAAAAGGTTTTATTATAAAAGCATAAAGTCAATGTTTTATTTTTTTTAGTAACAATTTTGAAATCATACTAATTTTAAGATAGAATGAGAGTTTTTTTCTATAATACTTATTATGGGTTAAAAAATTAAGTACTATTTATTTTTTGCGTTTATCATTTTCTCAAAAAAATACTGCTACGAGTTTTTGTAAACGCACTGTAACTCACACTAATGCAAGTGGCTTTCATAAAATTAACGGACTTTGCTTGAGTTTAATTCGTGTAAGCGACTTTTTCCTTTTAATAAATAACTAATCATTAATTATTAAATAACTAACTAACCCGTGACAATATATTTGTAGATTAGGTAGTATTTCAAGTGATCAGATATTAAGTTAGTGTGTGGGAGTGTGTATTTGAATGTTCTTATGCGTCAGTATGTGTATATGTGGCTCTGAATGGGCTTTGCATGGACGAATTTGTGAGGGAGAATGTGTCACCCCGCAAGTTTATCCCTAACAGAGTTAGCAAGTTGCTCAAAACTTAAACAAAAAATGTGGAGATCTGCAAAAGCCTTCCTATAGGTTTCAATAACACGGTTAAAGGGTGTAATGTTATTACGGATTTTTTTCTATAGTTTTTTCTCCATTGATTCAAGTGAAAAGGGTTCGGTGCTCTCGTTTGTCTGAGGGGGACATTACAATTTATAGAATTTAAAATTTAAGGGTAGAAGTAAATTGCGAATATTCATATTAAGTGTTTATTTTACACTAGCTGCAAACCGTCAAAAATAACGGGACATCGATTCGCGTCTTTGCTGAGCCCTAGCATATATTTATAGTATTTTCTTGGCCAAGATGCGGCCGTAGCAACATGCGTTGAGCGGCCGGTTCGGGTTTGCTGGCCGTTTAATTTCGTTTTTTTGGCCGTGAATTCGATCGAAATTACACGAATTACGAAATCACAGACAGACGGACGGATGGACAAACGGCGAAATTATTATGTTTGATTACTAATCGTTCATCTGTCTTTAATGTTAGGTTAGGTTATTATATTTCGCGATAATATCAAATTTTCTTTCAAAATAAAACATTTTTGTATTTCTAATACAAATGGGACAGGTTTTTTGGCGCCAGCCGCCACTGGTCGAAAGTGGTCACATTTTGAGGCGTTACGTCCCATTAGGGCGCGATTTGCATTCCGTCCGCGCCTCGCTCGCAGAGGATAAAACGTAAAAATAGACCTCTTCCGTGCATTCGTCTCTCGTTTGTCACTCAGACTGCAAAAAGAAATTTTAAAAAAATAGTACCCGTGCTATTTTCTTTTGCATTTAATTTCTCCGCGTACGTGCGCGTCGCCATGCTGTTTTCCCCATCCAGCTGTGAAAAAAGGGTTTTCATTTTTATTTTTATTTATCCTGAACTTAATACTACTTACCTGTGCCGAGATGAGCAACATTCAACAGAATGAGAACAAAATCAATATATATATTAATAATATTAATTAGATTTTTAGTACACTGTTTGGATCGTCGTAGAACTTTCTAGAACATTCTCGTTCCAGAACCTTAAAGAAATTTATAGAATGTACAGGAACCTTTTAGACACACCGACACATTCCGCCACTGAGCTTAGAACCTTATAGAATTTTCGGGAATTTTCTAGAACCTTCTCCTTCAGAATTTTCTAGAGCAGGTTTTTCCGGAACCTTCGAGACTCACCGACACAGTCAGCGTGCCTATTTTGAAACAATCTGAAAACAATGTGCTACAAAGCACATTTTCGTCGCCCACTCCCACCCACGCACAGCCACCCCCACCAAACTGGAATATTTTCGATGTGACACCAAGGGCTATTCACCACAATAACCACCGGTGGGTGGTTGTGGAGAAAACTTGGCGGGTAGAGAAACACGGGTTTCTTTATATATATATATATGAAGGATTATTTTCTAGGATAACCCGCGTATTGTAGTCTTGAGAAAGGCTGTTATATTGTACCCAACGTTTCGGACAGATAGCACTGGCCATTTTTAAAGGGATTTTTGCGCCTTGTATTTCGAGTTCTGTTTTAAATTGATGGCAAGCACACCCGTTCACTCCAGAAGTCGAGATCCAAGTGAAGCCTAATGCGAAGCTAATTGCTAAATTTACTTTGTGACCTGGTAAGTCTTCTATTGTTGTTGGAAATTCCGTTATTGTTAGTTATGTTAATATGTTCATTTACTGCTTCTGGACTTGGAATCGGGTTGTATACATATATATATATATGTGTAATCTTCGATGACTGGATTCAAATTCTTTTGGATATTACTGCCTTTTCTTGGAGTGGAGATATCTAGCTATAGCGATCTGTATAATGGCCAATTAGGATATGTTAGTGGAAATCAGGCTTATACTGAGTAACTACTATAATGATGACCATAAAATACTTGTAATGAATACGTATAATACGAGACAAATGTCACATGGAAAATATATTGTACCGAGATTCAACAATTTTTATGGAGAAAGAACATTACAAGTGAAAATACCAACGGTTTTCAACGGTATGCCCTCCGACTTGTTTGGGTTGGATTCAAAGGTTAAAGTGGCATGCAGGGTGTTTATTATGAACAATAGTGAACTGTCTGCATTTTAACTATTTTTATATAATTTTATAAATTCTTATGTAAGCCAGCACTGTTATTAAATGGTAAAGTATGTTCATTAGTACTAAAAGAAACCTGCTGACAACTCACTCATAGCAGGATCTTTGTTAATTGTAAAATATGTAATAAATTAAATTAAATAAAAAAAGTCAGGATATATAAATCATGCATACGACCTATCGTGACTTACGGTATCGAAGCAAGAGCTGACTTGTTGTGAACTAATCACCCTCTCAGAACTACTGAGATGTAGACCCTAACACCCATTGCCGGCAAGATCCTCAAGACAGAATACCCAATGCGGAATCCGCAAAACCTGCGATGTAGAAGACATTGTACGATGGAGAGAAGGCTGGAGGGATCTTTTCAAGAGAATGGACCAAACAAGTCTTCCCAGAGCCGTGTTGCGCGAGATTCCAGAGGGGATCGCCAGGGATACCACCAAAGAGTTGGAGAGAACAAATTATGAAATAAAACACTGAACTTTGTTTTTTTCCACTATTTTATATTTGAGACTTGTTACACTACACGTTTCCTTCATCAGGTGAATTATGACTGAGGTATGTGGGGTGGTTGTCTGATGTGTGGGTGTGGATTCAGTAGAAGTGGAGGTGGTATCTAGGTGGTGGGAGTTCGGGAACATTGTAAGAAGGGGTGATGCGAAGGGTTGTACTTGATTATTGATTATTTTATTTGTTGTGTTTAGGTTTTTATGAATTTCAAGTGTTTCTAAATTATTTTGTTTTAGGCCATATGTCTGTTTATGTAGTATGTGTACTTTTGTATTGTTGAATGTGTGGTTATTTTCTATAATATGATTAGCATTTTCTGAAAAATTATGATTTGTGAGGCACCTTTTGAAAGCTGGACAGTTGATCAATTTTTAAGTTGATCTGTGACAAATCACAAAACAACTTAAAAAGGAAGAAGAAGTAAATCTATACATCAAATATATTCGAAACGCTTTTTATGAATTTATGGAAAAGGCATCACTTAAATAAATATCTGTAATAAAAATATTTAGAAACACGCTTCATTATTCGTTATTGGTAAATTTATCTGAATGAAAACAGGGTGAAAAAATATTAATTAAAATCGTTTTCCGATTTCCTTGTTGCGGGGACCGGAAGCCGCGGGATACGGAATTTATCGCGGGAACATTTTAACCGAAATATTTGGAACAATGATTCAAATTATTGGGTGGCCAACACCCGGCTTTCACCCACAGCCCTGAAATTACAAAAAATATTTTTTGGTGGCCATTTTAAAAGTTATAATAGTTTTGCCGTTAAAAATTGAAGACCCCATGGCAAGAAGTTGTTAACTAACATTTTTGTCAAAAATGAGTTAATAAGTCCTCTAAACTAAATAACGTACGCTCTTTCCATTGAAAATTCAGAACTTAAAAATAATTAGAACATGTTCAAATCATAGAGATGAACATGTTAACTACACTTTTTCATAAAAAGCGAATCAGTGACTAATGGTAAGAAGATGTTATCTTCAATAATAACATGTTCATGCCATCATTCTGAAATTAACACGCCTTTTAATTTGATTGAAATATTTATGGTTAATATAAATTTTACTCTGGCAGTACTGTCATATACTTGTTTTTATTTGAGGAGTTATTATTATTATAATATGTACTTATATTTATTTTTCAATAATTTTAAATGGTACATACCAAGTTTTGTATAATTAATTAACATGCCAGGTATTTTGTAATTTTGGATGATGGATAGCAAAAATGGATAGCATTTGAAGGTTTTTTTGATGTTCGTGTTTTACCAATTTAAAAAAGGTGTTATTCTATTAAAAATGAGTTTCAGGGGCGAAAAAATGGTTGTTTACTACATTTTTTTAGGGAAAATTAGTATATTTTTATTTTTTGTACATAAATGCGTTTTTTTACTTTTTTGATATTTTAGTGACGTAAATCAATGAAAATTAATCTTGAATTAGCAATAAAACATATTTTTCAAAGGCGAAATGCAAATGTTTAATCATCTCAAAATGTTAGTTAACAACTTCTTGCCATGGAGTCTTCAATTTACTTCAACTTATTTCCCGGGCTATTTCGATTTTGCAATGGAAATAACCCGGGATTCAAACGAGGGGGTATAAAAGCGAAGGCAGCAATATCCTACCAAGATCTTTTTGAAATGAATACAAAAAACTGCTTGTCATTACTCAAGGGAATTTCTCAGTAATCTATGAAACCTACATCTTATTAGAAATAGGTTTTAAAAAACAATTTCCACCTCAGTTGTCTAGAGCATTCTAGATGACTCCATATGTTTTTGTCAGTATAAACGAGTGGAAAACTTTGAGAGGCCCTGACAGCGCGCAATTAATCCAGATTCCAACATCTCATTACAATACATATATAACTGAACTGAACTGAATCA
Source organism: Agrypnia vestita (assembly GCA_016648135.1). Lineage (NCBI taxonomy): Eukaryota > Metazoa > Arthropoda > Insecta > Trichoptera > Phryganeidae > Agrypnia > Agrypnia vestita. Next base: position 20,762 of record JADDOH010023248.1, on the reverse strand, counting down.
GATGGTCTCGTGTAATATACCAAGACAAACGAGACATCACGAAGTGATATTTGTCGGGACCCCCCACAGGAGTAACTAAGCATTAAATTCACCCTTAATACGCATGCATCGCCTTGGAATCAAGTTCTCGAAATTCGTAGACATCTTTCGTTATAGAAGCATACTTTGATTAAAGATTACTTAGATTTAGAATAAGCCAGTAGAACTAATTACAGTTAAATGGACTAATTGTTTATTTATTTGTTATCCCCATGAATTACTTACTTACCATCACGCCGTTTCCCGTAGGGGTAGGCAGAGAGAATAGAGCGCCATACTCTTCCGTCCTGACATACAACCCTCGCCTCATCCACATTCATACATCTTCGCATGCAAGCTCGACGGTTGCTAAGGCTTCCAACGGGACCGTCTTCTGGTATCTGGTTAATCTGCTCCGCGGTCGCCCTCTTTCTGGCGCCGTCAACACTTGCATCATATATCTTTCTTACCAATCTTTCCTCATTCTTTCGCTCAACAGGCCCAAACCACCTGAGCGACCCTGTTTTAATTCTATGAATTATACTAACATCAGCTTTACATTAATTCCTAATATCTTCATTTTTTACTCTATCGTAAATTTATTTGCCACACATACGTCTAAGGGATCTCATCTCCACTCCATCCAGTCTACTTTCATTCCTCTTCTGTCAGTTCCGTGCTTTACTTTACTACGGCTTTACTTCCATATATCAGTGTCGGTACCAGAACTCCATTACGTACCGCTAGTTTTGAATAGTTTCCCATGAACTATTCCCATGAATTATATATATTTATTTATTTTAAAGTGTCCTGATTTTTATTCGTTTCCCTTTTAGATATGTTTTAATTGTATATTTAAAAAATTTTGGTTTATTTTATCTTCTTATCTTATTTATCTAGTATAGTGGTTTAATTATCTTTATTTTACTTTAATATTCATTTGTTAAAGGTTTCTAATAATTATTACTGTTTGCTTTTGTACTAATCACTGTTTATTACTCCCTTTATATTAATTAACTCGTGGCGTCTGCTTGCTTGCCGTTCCAAAAACTTTGGATCGATTTTTAACCCTTTTCCCGTGATCCAATCGAGCTGAAACTTTGCAAGCAGACTTCTGGCGACGATCAAGAAGATCAATCTAATTTTCGTTAAAAAAAATAATAATTGTAGTATAATTTTGTATTTTTTAAATTTTTAATGGTTTTTTCATACAAGTTGTATGGAGATTCCGACGCATACGGTAGACACGAAACGTATTGTAAAATTTTAGTTTTTATGGGTTAATTTTTATTTATTATTCATTTCTCTTAAATATGTTTTATGTTAGGTACCTATATAAAAAATTATTGTAATTTATTTTCAATGCAAAAGCCTACTAGATCGTTGATTAATAAATATATTGTTGAAAAATAACAATTTCGATCGTCTTTTCGTCATCTGTAGCACATTCCGTATCTATTTGAATTACCGTAGGCATTTATATAATGCTTAGCAATCGAACCGTGCATCTGAAACTAAATCCTGAAGCTCGAAGTTCGGGTGGGCGGGGCTATATGACGCGGCGCATTCTTGTGCAAGCGTGCATTTCTCTCCGCCAGAAAATTGCATAATACGTATTTCGAACGGCGGGAGAGCGGGAATGCAAATAAGACGAGAGAAAGATGCCACGAAGGAGGCTGTTCGACGTGGACCATTAAAATAATTGTATCCCTCACTATTTTCCCTTCGCTACACATTTTGAACCGGGACCACCGCACTCATTTGAATTGTAAAATTTCTGCGGGAGAATTTCAACTCGAATTTTGAAGAGAATATATTTCTCTGCATATCGTTCCAGTTCTACGCATCTAAAAGCCGCCAGCATTTGTCTCTTTCATACACGTTTTTTTTTTAACTTAAAGTATAAGATAAGTTATACAAGTCTCACAGAGATGAAGATATTGTCACATATCGTTGCTAGGGAGGATGAATGAAAACAATTCTAAAAAAAAATTTCCAATAATTGCGAGTAATCAAGAACTTCAGTAATAATATTATTTTTAAATAATTTTTCAAATAATTTGGAAAAACAAGGAACAAAAAATATTTCATTCGAATTTTTTGACAGTTATACAGCACCCTGATGGAATGGTAATTTCTGAAACATGTTGGTGAAAAAAAACTCACATAAAAGTAGATATATACAAATAAAATAATCAATATTTTTTGAAAACATTTTAAATTAATTAGCGATTTATTTACTTTAAATTTCGGAATATGTCACTCGTAAATGAATAGTTTATTATCGCTGTTTATTTATTTCGCCGATTAGGTACTACGCCTGTTCATCGCTCGACATCTGTCGCTTCGCAATTCACAACTGGCCTCCCTGGAAGTCGTCTCGCGGCTTGCGCGTACTTCGCACTGAATCGCACTGTCAAACACGACAACTTAACTCGCGCCGCGGCTCCTTTCCGTATTTATACCTAAATGCTGATATTGTTGTACTTTCTTATTATTATTCTAGTGTTTAGAAGGTCCTCATCGCTTCTCGGTTGTTCCAGTTGTTTGTAGATTTCTGTGGACCGTTCTCGATGTTTCCATAATGTTGTTCTATGTGTTACATTACCAGAGGACAGTGCGTGAATTCTTTTTAGCATCTTTTTACAATATGTTTATGGGAAACATGTATGGAAGTCTTTGTAGAGCTTATGACCTGTATAAGCCGGCTTGGGTAATCACTTTACACAATGCATCGTTCACCGATTCCACCGTTAGAACATCCACACATTCTCAAATGTTTGAACTTGTTTATGTTATAGGATAGGTGTAAATTTTTGATTATGTAAACATTAACTAATAGAGTGTATGTATTAACTTTTGATAATGTGTACTTTAACTCATAGTTGGAACATAAATATACTGGTGAATGTATACGTAATCAAAAATCAACACATTGTAACATATATATGTTTTAAATCAGTTTCTTCATATATGCGAAGGGACTATGCTAGAGACATCTATATATTCGATAATGTTCTTACGGTAGAAGTGGTGAATGTTTCATTGTGTAAAGTGATCACTTAAGCCAGCTCATACAGGTCATAATCACTGGGTCACACCCTATGAAGACTTCCATACACGTTCCCATATATGAATAGCTTCGTCTCTGTAAGACTTTTATAATTGATCTTAATTAATAAAAATCCCTCTGTGGACAAAATCCAGGAATCGTGCTCTCAGAACAAACTTACAAAAATATTTTTATACATTTCTTTTTCGGGAGATGTTCGTAATCACTCACATTTCTGTGTTATTCAGCCGTGCATAACTGACCTCTCTGGCCGACGGGGTCCATCATCAGGGCTGATTTCACATCACACATACACACCTGCAATGGGATCCAAAACGTCGGCCAGAGAGGCCAGATATACACGACCAGAAAACCATAAAGTTATTTTCTATATAAGTGTACAAAGATAATAATTGTTTGTCGTAGATAAATAAACCGACAGCATGGACAATTTTTTGTTTATTTTTATCGTATTCAATTTTTATCAAATCTTTTAAAAATACGCAAATATTTTTTTACGCACGATCGCAAGTCCACTTTAGGGGATCTACTCGGAAGTCAAGTATTTTGGACCGGGGCAAGCGAGCAGCAGATACTAGAATGCCACCAGTATAAATTGGCGTGCGAGGGAGGGCGTCCCTGTCGCGAAACAGAACTTGCCAGGGTGTAAATTTATTACACAATACATAACACACAGAGTGTCCGGTACATTGACAAATATATTTTATGATATTATAATAAAAAAACACTAAAGAAACATACCTGTAAAGGCGGCCGCTCTATCAAGAGTCCTGACAAACTTTAATATTGGTCCATTATTTGCTTTTTCAGCTTCGCAAAACTTTAAAACTACATTAGCAAATATTCTTGCACCACCTGCAAGGTGTTGCAAGATTGTTTTGGACATAATTCAGTGCATATTGGAAATCATGACGTCACAGCTCACGCGCAAATACGAGATTGAACTGAATGACAGGGCAAGGGTTTACCGCCGGGTGCGGGCGGGGAGGTTTTAGTTGCAATGTCGCCGCACGCCAATTTACGTTGGTCAAGCTCTATTACAACAGTCTAAGCGAGAAATAACATAAATATTTGCTCAATTTTACATATATTTTCTACTCATGCGCCTAAGGCCGGCCATCGTAGAACCAAATAGTTACACTAGAAGGGATGATACCTACACTAGAAGGGATTAATTTGGTAAATTCCTTCATATTATGGCAGCCTTAAATAATGGCAAATTTCATGACTATCCATCTAATAGATTCACAAATGCTGGGGAGAATCGAAGTGCAACGAGAGCTCATAACATCGGAAAAATATTTAAAAGTTTTTTTTTTCGAAGTACATAACTATACCTCATCTTCATTAAACCAAATTACTTAACATGCAGGTATTTTTAGTTCTTTAGAGATCTGCGCTGATGGTCACGCATTTGAATCGCTTTGACCCCACAAACATTTGTGGTCATGTATCAAATTGACAAAATTTTCAATATCCATCGTACGAAATCGCAAAAGTTTCCGAACAAATCCGGATCTTGTTGGACGTCGCATCTATACGTGCGTACACGCACTACTAAATCGTGCACAGTGTGCGATGTTCAATACTACTTCGAAGGTCAGGAATGTACTTGCGTATTCGTACGTATACGTACTACTCGATTTCGTACGAAAACGCATCCAGCGTGCGGCCGGCGTAAGGCATGTTGTATCAAGTTGGATTCAAGTAAAAGTTAATTTAAAGCATAGATTTTTACGGAAGCGGGTTGTTTGATTGGTGGCGAACGCTAAAATCTATGCTTTAAATTAACTTTTACCTTAATCGAACTTGATACAACCGGGCCTTAAGTGATTAAAGTGGATTAAAAAGGAGTTTTAAACAAATAAAATTATTCAGAATATTTTTTTGAGTTTGTTCAAATCTTTCAGAACGGTAGTACTGGATTTCTTGTCACAGAGACATCATTAATCAATTAATGTATAATATGGATGTCTTACAGAGACGAAACTGTATTTTATTATTATTATGGGAAAGTAGGTATAGAAGTCATTTATGATGTATATCGGACTTACGACCGATCGTATGTTAGGCTTAAGTGATCACTTTATACATATGTAACGTTCGTCATTTCCACCATGACAGAATATACCATGTCTTACTAATTTTATATTGCTCCATAAAATCCGTAAAATAAATTGTAAAATCAATAATTAGCGACATCTGTGGGGATTTAGGGGGAAGGAAAATGGCTGTCACAGGTCGGTATAATAGGTTGTTACAACACATACGTGATGTGTGTCATATAATCCAAATATATACAACTTTAAAAATTAGTAAGACATGGTATATTCTATCACGGTGGAAATGGCGAACGTTACATATGTGTAAAGTGATCACTTAGGCCTACCATACAATCGGTCGTAAGTCCGATATACACCATAAATGACATCTATACCTACTTTCCCATAATAATAATAAAATACAGTTTCGTCTCTGTGAGACATCCATAATATACATTAATTAAATAAAATTATTATTAAATTATTTTCTCCGCGCCCGAAATTTCACCTTGTAGACTTTTCCACACATCCGTCCGAGTGGCCGCTCTACAATTAAATTCCCCGCTAGAATTTAAGTCAGAAATATTGAGAAAAAAAATGCAAACTTTGATGTCGCATATCTCCATAACTATTGATATTAGGTCATGATAGCTTGAAAATTTTCAACTCGTATTAGAGGCAGGAATATAGTCCTGCGAGGTTATTAACGTTTTACAAATAACCCTGTATTTAAAAATTAACAATAATTTAATTATTGAAATAATTCGACTGTTCATATCTGTTCATATCATCACTGTATATTATGTATATTATTGGTGATTTCTTTTAATGAAACTTACATATTTATTCTCTTCTTGTTCTAGGTAAGTTCCTCTACAGTCCTCCGGAAGCTCAGAATCGGCTCGGTGAGCTGTTTTTATTATTTATTATTAGTATTTTATATTTTATTATTTATTACTCACACCGTATACCGACGTGTGAGAAGATTTTGTCAAGTTTTTTTTGGGTCGCAAGAATTGGTCTGCAACAAGCACTCGATTTCTTCTCTCCTCTCTGTCACCTGCCAGCCTCTTCATTTCTTGTTAGGTACTACAGCGCACATATCCGATAATTTGGTCTACGTAGCTTCATCTCGCGCGGCCTCTACGATGGTAAAAAGCAGGCCCGGATGCCTTATATTATGGCCTATCCAAATTGCTCGTTGTTGGGCGATTGTGTTCAGGAGCCGCCTTTTTCGCCCACCCTGCTCAACACCTCGTCGTTTCAAATATGTTCTGACCAATGGATCCTCACCATGAGCCTGTAGCACCACATCTCAAAGGCCGCTAACCTCCCGGACATGCTCTGGCCGATGGTCCATGTTTCGCTGTCACACACCAGCACACTCCGGACAAGAGTTTGGTGTGTCAAGTACGAATTACGAAATTTAGTATGAATTTAAAAACAGTCTTCTTTTTCTTTTTCTGCTTGTGTTAGGACATGTCTTGTTGTTTCTCGGCTTTCACTCCTTTGATATAGTTGACCAGCTGTCCCTCCATCGTTTTGTGGTAACGATGGAGGGACAGGATTACTATTACCTGCAGGTATCTCATTCTCTGTTATCCTTACCACTCTTGTCGAATCCGCTCTTTCCGCGTGATTTCTCCAGTACCTCCTTTTATTTCTTCCCCATCGCACGATATCGACGTCTCGGCTCTTGTTTCAATACCGATCTTACATATGTTTTATATATTTTCATTTGACTCTCGATCAACATGTGTTTGTTTCTCCACAGAGTAGTTCTCAATCATCCCGCCATAATGGTTAGCTTTATTTGCTTGTTTTCTATCTTCTTCATAAAGGTCACTACTGCTTGATATTTAAACGCCCAAGTACTTGAATCGTATTTTAAGAATAGTGCTTCGTTTAAATTCGTTTTCAGTAACTTAGCGTAATACATGAAAGTCTTAATTTAACAGCCGCGGTCCGTATAATTGTCTGACGTCAAGTACTTGAAATTCCAAAAAGAGTCTACCTAATCATATATTTTTAACCTCTTGTGCGACAGTGCTTAAAATTTCACTAAATTTTTACTGCATTGTACCTGGCTTAAATCGTCCGTTTTGCGGACCGTTTCAAAGCCCAGCTCGTCTGCAAAGCTGGTTCAGAGTCATCAAACAGACCCGCAGCAGGACCGGTGCATAGTCGAGGGGCCTGGCCAGTGCAGCTACCCTCTCGCTGGCGGAGGGGGGCGAAAAATAGACAAGATAGCGTTTTAAATTGGACGGCATCGTTTACGGGGCGGTTTCTAGAGATTATAATTAAAATTGCTAAACAAAAGGCTCCACTTAACGTTACTTTGGAAGGCTTTTAAAGGCTTTAATAGCGAGTGTGAATTTTTTCCAACATTCTACTCCCTCTTAAGCTGTTACGAAAACAAAATTATTTTTTAAAGAAATATTTAAATAATTAAATAAAAGACGACTTGGTATACACTACTAAATATTTATTTTCTTTTTTTAATATGAATAAACAACTCTACAAGTTTCGGGAACTAAGTTCCCTTCCTCAGGAGGATACAACGTATAATAAATTAAATTATCTTTATATAGTTAACTAGGGGTAGTGGTTAGGTGGAATACAAGGGGGGGGGGTTGTTAGGACTAGACTGATCGGACTCAAATTTATGCTTTAGGACCTGGCGGGTAACATAGGCGACATTTCCCCCCTATTCTTTTACTCCTTACCCTCCCCCTGATACACTTTCGATGCAAATCTGTACCGTTTGACCGATCGGACTTAAAATTTGGAAACTTATTCTATAGAACCCGGCGGGTAACATAGGCAACATTTCCCCCCTATTCTTTTATACCTTCTCTCCTCCTGATATATTTTAGATGCAAAACTATACCGTTTGACCGATCGGACTCAAAATTTAGAAACTTATTCTTTAGGACCCGGCGGGTAACATAGCTAGACTAGCTGTTCGTACCAGGCGTTGCCCGGGTTAAGGGTTAAGTTGAAAATAAATGTGTGGGGAAAACATATATTCTATTGTTTTGCAATGGCTGGGCTTGATGGTATGTCTAAGGAATAAATATGGTATATTTTTTCCGTCGGGAATATGTATGCAAAACAGTAATGAATATATTCTATATTATAAATATATTTTTTTAAATGCGGGTCAATGCTAAGATCTGCTTTACTTTTTCTTTCCTGATTTTAAGTATTTAGATTTTTAAACGTAAGCTACTTAAGTAATAGATTAATGTGAGTAAATTAATGACCCGTAAAATATTTACCTTGACGGAAAAATATCGCGCAAAATATAAAAATATCAACCCTAATATTCTCCTTCAATTTTCATGAATAAGCCACAAAATTGCTTTGTTTCCTTTGTAAAACTTGATTTTAAAAATCCCCCGAGCACTTTCATCCATATGATAAGTGTTTATTTAAACCACGGTAAAATATTCCCACACCTTTGGGCCGAGCTCTCTGCTCCAATAAATCAGGGCGCTGGCGTCCGTACATCACCCGCTCCGGGCCTGGCCAGCGCAGGGCGGAATGGACCACTTCTTCCGATTTTTAATCTGCCGAAAAGTATCTCATTCTCGATACATTATCTCGCTTCTGCGTCTGTGGAACGCTTCACAAACAAAAGCAATTTAAAAACGTTACCTGAGTGATTTTTTTTTTCATTTTACTCCAATATTACTTCCATTTATCGTAACTTGGCGTGCAGCCAATTTTGAAATAAAATCCGCCCCGCCCGCACGCGGCGGTAACCCCTCGCCCTGTCATTCAGTTCATTCTCGTCTTTGAGCGCGAGCTGTGACATCTTGATTACCAATATACACTGAATTATTATGTCCAAAACATCCTAAATAGTCCGGGATGGTGCAAGAACAATTGCCAATGAAGTATTAAATTTTTGCGAAGCTGAAAAAGCGAATAATGGACCGATATTACCGTCTGACAGTTTGACAGACAGAACGGCCACCTTTACTGCATGGTTTCTGTAGTGCTGCCCGACCAAATTGCTCTATTTAATACGACACCGGTCACCGGACATTCTGTACATTATGTATTGTGTAATAAATTTACACCCTGGCAACTTTTGTTACGCGATAGGAACGCCCTCCCTCATTACGCCTAGTTATAGTGGTACGTCTATAGGTTCACAACTATTTCATTCGAGATTTGAATTCTTGTGCTAGATATCACAATTAAAAATTTGGAGTCATGGCCTGGACTTCTATAATTTTAAATACCTAACTTGATCAAATCAAAAAAGTAAATTTAAAAAATCAAAAAACCCGACTGCGTAAAAAGTGAACTTTTAATAAGAACTGAAAAGGAAAACAAGTCCTGTAGTTTAGAATTCTGTTAGTAATATTTGATAATATTACTAACTGAATTCTATACACACGTGAAACAAATAAAAAAATTCTTATGAGGAACATGGCTACTTTAACATTCAATGATACCCCATTCAACATAGTTCGTCGACTTTCATTTTTTCTTTTTCTCAAAATGGCGTCTGGTTGTCGCCATGTTGAATTTTGAATGAATTTATCGTGTCTTTAGTGACACTCGCAAAATTAAGACAAATCGATTGATGTATGAATCATTAAAATCGGCCCACGCGTTTGGTCTCTAGAGCGCCACAAAGGAACAAACATACACACGTACATACATACATAGGCTGATAAACACTCCTTTATTATTATTATTATTATCCTCCTTTGTGTCGGGTAAGAACACGCGTAATTTTCGGTTTTCCAAATAATCTTTATTTATAAATTCATAACATTCACGACTAAGCACATCGTTGCGACAATGGCGGACATTGTTACTCAGATAATAATGTTGTTACAGGTTTACCAGTTCGAAATTCAGAAAAGTTTGATCGAAATCTGATTAGAATTACGAACGTGTCCACAAAATCCATTTTACCCCTGTACGTTGAAGAATAAATAAAAAGAGGGGTTGATAATAAATATTTAGTTTCAACTTCCAGAAACAATATCAAATATCTGGGCGTTTTACATTCTGTCCCGGTATTTTCAGGTATCTGAGTATTTCGTATATTTCTAGGCTTTCTTACATATTATTTTACATATTCATTCATTCAAATATAATCGAATAAATTAGATTGATGTTTATTCTCACAAAAATTTTTTACTAAAAACTTTTCCCGACGCCATTAGCATAATAATTTATTGATACCATAACCTCTATTGCTACCAGCCATAAATATGTTAATTTGAGTAGCTTGTTGGTCTTGTGATTAGTACCCTCGCTTCGTGATCCTAAAGTTGCGGGTTCGAATCTCACGCCAGACCAGTAAGTTAGTCCTATTTTCATAGCACAAGCGAAAATAGTAAGAATATTGTTGTTATACGTATTCCGTGTAATTATTATATAAATAAAAAATAAACGTAAAAAAGTAATAAAAACCCTACAGAAATTCCAATTTTTAGAGGGAATGAATTTTTCATATTAGATATATGTTACGGTGATGATAGTCCAATATTTTACAAAAAATAAGTCAGAAATATTGAGAAAAAATGCAAACTTTGATGTCGCATATCTCCATAATAATTGATATTGGGTCAAGGTTGCTCGAACATTTTTGACTCATAATTTAAGCAGAAATCTACTGTTATTAATTTTTATTTTATTTTTGCATCAACAGGCCAAAAGGCCCTATCACAAATGCGAAACACATCACAAAACACCCAGGCTTGAGTAAATCACGTATATTAATTATGACCTCTCCGGGAATCGAACCCGGAACCATCGGTGCGAGAATCCATTGTTATACCCACTGGGCTACGAAGGCCGCCACATGGTAGTTTGTTAGCCCCGTAAGCGCCCCGTAAGTACATACATTTTTTCATATAAATAGCTGCGGCTTTGTGAGACATCCATGGTATACCTTGATTAATGACTTTTTTTGTTGATGGGACATCTTCACTGTTCCACACTCAGCACCATATATACCATACGAATGACCTTTAGTTTAGATCAGAATTTTGGGTCGCAAATAACACCAGTGAGTGGGCGCCTCTTTTGCTTTATATTATGAGTAATGTGATTCTGTTAGAAATTCTGTCACGTCTCTATTATCTTATTTAAATATGATAAACCTTCTTGGAACTTTTAACCTTAAACGCCCTCTCGTTTTAGGAAAACCTACAATAATATTTAACATTAAAATAAGCAATTTACCAGCCCTGGATTGGGGTCTGAAACGCCCATACATTTGGGGCATCGTAGACCGCCACAGGGCCGTCGCGACGCCGGCAATAATTCTCCCCACCCACAGTAGGCCTTGCTTGGCTACACAGCCTCCAACACCCTTAAAAGTAAACCTATTCAATATTATTCGTGCATTTCTCATTGTAAAACTTGCACCATGACGTCACCATAACAGGGCAGCGTCGCTTTTTACTCCCTTTATATTAACTCGTGGCGTCTGCTTACTTGCTTGGCCGTCAAAAAAAACTTTGGATCGATTTTTGACCCTTTTCCCGTGATCCAATCGAGCAGAAACTTGGCAAGTAGACTCGTGGCGACGATCAAGAAGATCTATCAAATTTTCGTTAAAAAAAATAATAATTATAGTATAATTTCGGATTTTTAGAAATTTTATTGGTTTTTTTCAAATTGGAATCATTAGAAAAGTTTGATTAGCAACGACGGCCCGACAACGTCGCGGAATATTTTCTAAATTTGAATTACTCCGTCGGTATACATTATAGGTACTTCACTACGAATGACGAAAATCTAAATCGACTGACAAATGTTTTTAGAACTTAATCTTCAAAGCATGAAGTGTCTTATCAAAGCTCAAAACATCTGACATTTTAGAAATATATTAAATTACTGTAAGCTTAGTGTTATGTTATATGTTTTAACTTGGTTTTTATGGGTTACTTTTTTTTATAATTAAAAAATAACACTTTAAAGTTTACTAATAAATCTTCCCTTAGGAAGCGTCCCTAAACTACGCGGCCTGAACAGGTGGGGGGATTAGCAGAATGCTACACTGGGCTGCATGAGGGCAGGGAGGGGTTTTTTTATATTACTGCACAAAATGTCTTCTGGAATTAATAGGAAAAAAAATTATTGATATTTATTCATTGGTTTATTGACGCTCCCTTAACAACTATTTGAATTTTAATGTAAACACGCATGACTCTGCAAAAATTGACAGCGCTAATAATACTAAATTTTAAAAACTTGAAATGTTAATTAAAATAAGTTTTGGCCGCTGTTTACATTGAATATGATAAAATTTTTTTAATAAATAAAATTGATAAAATATTGAGACAAACCGAAAAAAATTATCCATCGAAAAAATATTTGGTAACCGCCTGAAACTTCTTCAATCAGGGAACTGCAATTACCCAATTTCGTGTCGTCGACGTTTCGAGATGGTAATATTTGCCACTGTCATGGTTCTGTCTCAAAAATTAAACCGTATTTATCTGTGGGGATGTAGATTAAATTTTATAGTTTTTCAGAAACTTTTAATCATTTTCTGAAATAAAAATATTTGACTCATTATTTGGGTAGAAGTCTGCATGTTAAGTACTGTGGATGTACTCTGTAACAAGTGCAATATGTTCGTCATTAAAAAAAACTATTCTTGAAGAAAAAAAATTGACAAGTTTCATAGTGCTGATAATATAATATGTTGTAACATTTGACAAAAATATTGACCAAAACTTATAAATTGGTGAAAAAACTTTTGAAATCCATCATCAAATAACAGAGAAAAAGAATATTAAAATTAGTGTATTTTAGAGTGCGACCAGTATAAATTGGCGTGCGAGGGAGGGCGTCCCTGTCGCGAAACAGAATTTTCCAGAGTGTAAATTTATTACACAATACATAATTTACAGAGTGTCTGATGACCTGTGTCGGAGCCTTTAATAGAACTTTGGTCGGGCAACACTAAATAAACAAACCAGTAATGGCGGCCGCTCTACCTACCTGTCAAACGGTAATATTGGTCCATTATTTGCTTTTTCAGCTTCGCAAAACTTCAATACTTCATTGGCAATTGTTTTTGCACCACTCCGGTCTGTTTTGGATGTTTTTGACATAATAATTGAGTGTATATTGGAAATCAAGATGCCACAGCTCACGCGCAAATACGAGATTGAACTGAATGACAGGGCGAGGGGCTATCGCCGGGTGCGGGCGGGGCGGGTTTTAGTTCCAAAGTCGCCGCACGCCAATTTACGTTGGTCAGGTTCTAGAGCGGAATGATTGACCCCTAGCTCGACTGTAACGTCACGCGACCGCATAGCCTTGATGTATAGGTCTTTTTATATAAGCTTGCAATTGAGTTAGTGTGGGTACAGTGCGTAATACGCGCATTGTTTCGTTGTGTCAAGTTTACGAATACGAGAGGGGCGTATCCGTAAACTTAACGCAACGAAACAATGCGCATATTACCACAGTATACTAAGAACAGTAATACGTCTTCATACAAACTGGCCGCTACCCATTAGAATGTGTGCGTGCGTGCTCGGCGCCGTGTGCGCACGCACTGTGACGCACACATTGACATAGAATATGGGGGCACAAGGCGGCGGCAGTAAGGGCCGTGCCTTCGGTGCCATTCGCGCTCGCAGCCGCCGCTTTAGAAAAAAAATGCGCTTCCTGAAAAAAATGCCTTTTTTATGTTTGTGGTGCTTTACTAAAAAGGTGTGTTGATTATCACAAAGACTGTGAGTTTTTAAAAGTCTACGTTGATGTTAATCAGCGTTCTTGCAATTTAAGTGCAGAAACTAGGTATACTAATTACATAAATTTTCGGGTTTCGTGTCTACCTTACGCGTCGAAATCTCAGACGCTACGAGTTAAAAGAAAGGGAGTAAAAATAAAGTGACAACCCTAGCATCAACGCAAGAGTAGGCTAATAACTCGCCGACAGGCCAGAGATAAACTACTGTTCTGGGTATAGTGTGGTATTACGCACTGTACCCACACTAACACAATTGTAGGCTTATATAAAAAGATCTACACACCGGGTACAAGAAATGACGCCACGCGACTTCACCGGACGGAACGATACTATTGTCTATTTTTGAGATATCTTAATTTTACTTTCAGACTTTTGTTCAATTTTACTCAAATTTTCATTTCATTGAAAAAATAGTAAAATTCTCCTTTCCATTCCACTTGAGGTGATAGACTTTTTAAACAAAAAAAACGTTTGAATCGTAAAAATATTTATATATTCCGTACCCACCAGTTACATTTGATAGCTATAACGCAGCACTTAAAGTTTTTATCGCATTTTAATAGAAAATCTGTCCGTGAAATGAACCCTCACGTCTATCCCGTAAAAGCCTCCTCCCTAGGAATTTTATGTAGACATTCTAGAGCGTATTAGAATAAAAAAGTTTTAAGGCCTATTATTTGACAGAAAAGAAGCTATTCTGCATCAACTGCCGCGCTCTGGCGACGTAAAAACGAAACTTTGTAGCGTCAGATCTAATCTGTCGCCGTTTCGCGTTCCGCGTTTGAAAATCTCGCGGCCATTATCGACAAACTATTTTTACTCCCTTTCTTTTAACTCGTAGCGTCTGCTTGTCTGCCGAAAAAACTTTGGATCGATTTTTAACCCTTTTCCCGCAATCCAATCGAGCTGGAACATTGCAGGCAGACTCGTGGGGACGATAAAAATGATCTAACAAATTTTCGTTTAAAAAAATTTAGTAATCGTAGTATAATTTTAGATTTTTCGAAATTTTAATGTTTTTTTCGAATTGGAATCAATAAAAATGAATAATGAGCCCGATGCGTGCGGTAGGCACGAAACCCGTTTCAATACGAAAGGGAGTATAATCACAATTTGGTTTTTATGGGTTAGTTTTTTATTACTTTCTGCGTAAGCGTCTAAGATGTAAAAAGTATTTTGATGTTTTCGTTGATAATTTTGAAAAATAAACACAATGATTACCTGACACCAGTGAAATGGATATCTTATGCGAACCGTATATTTTACTGAGAAGCAAATCCCGACGTTTCGCTTATTCAGCGTCATCGGGAGAGCGTCCAATCATGGCGGAGGTGTAGGTCGAACTGGATCCGCTGTGATAGGACGCTCTCCTGATGACCCTGAATAGGACTTCAGCGAAACGTCGAGATTTGCTTCTCAGTAAAATACACGGTTCCTATAAAATATTCGTTTTGTTTAACACATAAATATTGACAACAACTGTAATAACATCCTTTACTCTTTAATGTAATAGATCTGAGAGAGCAAATGCTTTATAAGGCCGCTGTTGTTCATTGTAACCGCTGTATAACGTATTGTTGCCACTAATAACCAAGAGTAACCGACAACCTCTTTTATTGGAGAATCCCGGTCACGACAAGATAGTAAGAACATCACATTAAATAACACCAGTTAGTTAACAAATTATAGAAGTTTCACAGAATACTGTAAATTTAGGTATACTATAAATATATTGTAACGAAATGGAAAAATGGTTTCCGTACAAAATGTTTTTCCCTCAAAATATGTCAATGAGGAAAATAACATCGAAACCTTTCGTACCTTCCACACCATCTTGAACACACTATCGCACTCTGGAATTGGCTACATCATTCGAGGAACACCTAGAAAAACCTAGAAGCGATGAGAACCTTCTAAAAACAAGAAGAAAAATCTAGGAGGTTTAATAATCCAGTTTCTCTATTTAAATAGCGCGGATTAATAGGGATAAATAGCGATCACAGGTCGATTCAGTGCGCGAAGTACGCGCAAGCGCGAGAAGCCGCCCAGTGTGACCCGTCGTGAATTGCGAAGCGATAAATAAAGCGAATAATCGAGCGAAGACCTAATTGGCGAAATAAATAAATGCGATAAATTAGTACTACGAGCGAGAATTGAGAACGGAATGTTTTAGTGAATTTTAAATACGTGTTATCCAGCGATAATAGTGTTCTTTTACTAGTGATATATTACGAAATAGTGTAGATTTAAGAATAACGTTAAATTTAATTCATTTTAAGTGATTTTGGACATTAAATAGTTAATTAATCATTAATTAATAAATCGCTAAATAATTTCCAGTGTTTTCATGAATACCTCTCTAGTCACAACACGTGACAATATTATTAAATATAACTGACCTATAAAGAAAATTTTTTTTAAATTAAAAATTGTAATTTTTCAAAAGAATATTTTTATATATATACTATGTCGTGAGAAGGACTATAGATGTCTCTAATACAGTCCATTCGAATATATTACAGAAACTTATTTTGAAGTTATAACTTTTTTTTAAATTGATAATATGTGAATTTTATTACGGTGGATTTGATGAACGCTGCTTATACTTACACAGGGCTAGTGACCATACCATGGAGTCTTCCATTCACGTTCCCCTTATAAATAGCTTCGTCTCTGTGAGACTTCTATAATTTATCTCAATTAATAAATAATTCATTTTTAAAGAAAAATATCCACAATCGTTTTTATTTGTGCAGAATTTCATTCAAATGCCTTTAAAAAAATTCATCATTTATATTTGTTCCGAAATTCTAAAAATATATGTGTCGGACAAGAAAAAACCGGTGGCCCTTAATCGGGCCTTTTTTACCAATCTCCAAATGTTGGCACTGATGAACATTTTATTAAAGAAAAAAGTGATTTTTTTGTATTTTGATTTTTTAGAATTAATTATTGCATTTTTTATCACATGAATTGTGAGCGCGAGCGCGCAGATGGGCAAGAATAAATAAAACTCTTTGGGTATGCCTAGCGCGCTCGACGCATTTTTTATTAAAAATAACCGAAGTTATTTATTGTAATTTTTGTATGTATGTTTTTAAAGTTTATTTTTGACATCACTGGGAGGACGTTATCGGATTAATTTTGTTGTTAAAAATGTTTTTGTGTATGTTGTAAGCGATGTAAGAAGAAATCGCGGCGGCATGATTTGATTCTTGAAAAAGATTTTAATCTTCCCAAATCGTAATATTGGGCGACTGCAGTACGGTATCGCCACAGTCCAGGGGCATCGGTTTTACCCTCTAGCGACATCAGTACCGTGCCGAAGTCGCCATTTTATCGATACCGTGCCAAAGTCGCCATTTTTATCAAACACAATTCAGTACCCTCTTGCGACATCGGTACCGTGCCGAAGTCGCCATTTTTATACAAAAATTATAAAATGTAAAAATTAATATGATTTTGTTCGCAATCACTTGTATATGGCTTTACATAATTTTATGTAGAAAAAATATTGAATTTGTGTAGCCAGGCTCGCCAGAGAGACCAAATATACGAAATTATTGCACCCAGCTTGGCGAGTCTGGCCCCCTTTTTATCGATTATCTCCATGAAGGATGAACCTGAGAGACATTTGTTATTGAAACAAAAGAAAGATATAATATAAATGTGTAAAAATAGTATGTTATAACTATAGTAGAATGTTTAGTTACATGTTTATTAATATTTTGAATACGGGACCACTGCTCATAGAGCTGCGACTCGAATTATGAGTAGTGATCCCGCCGTCAGACAGAGGTCGGTGTCGTCGGTTTCCGAAATGCCGACCTCTGACTGGTCGTTGAAAATGCGCCTGGGCGTGCGGGCCCTGATTTTTGATGAAATAAATTACGTGGCGCAGGAACCCAGAATTCAGTTCTGCTCCTGCGTTCACCTCCAGATCTACTTGCGACTTTCTCTTCTTCTCTACTCGACTCCTGCTTCAGCCTTTGGACCGCTCTAAGATTCTCAGCGAATTTTTATACGATCTCGCTTTCGTCTGAGAATCTGCGATATCGGTGCCATCGGGTTGACCTGACCGTAAGGCGGTGGAATCACCCCATATTTTTGCGCGTTCCCGTCCGGAACAGCTTGTCCTTCGAGCCGGATCTCCGTTCTACGCGTCAGCTACACGTCACCAGCGACAATGTCACGATCAGGACTACGATCGGGTCATGCCCGTGACCGAGAGGAGGAAGAACTTCATCGAGATGAGTCGGAACAGGCCGGTTCCGACGGAGACCGTGACTCCACGAGGGAGACACGGGATTCCGTGACGACGGAGGACACCATCCGCCATTTGAGGGCGGAGCTCCGTCGACAGCAACAACACGCAAGAGATCTCCAACGAGAGCACGCGGATGCGCTAATCCGCGTGTGTACTGCCAGCCAGACGACGATTCCCAGGATGAGCGCAGCCGAAGCTGCGACGAGAATCGACACATCTGGTAGCCCTGAAAAGGGCCTGGTGAGTATTGAGCAGCAACCACCTGGTGCCCCGAACAAGGCACCTTCTGTGGACGCCGCGGCTGGCCGCGGCGTCCACAGAAGGCCTGGGCGTACCATCCGAGATGCGGCTGAAGCCGCAAGGAACGAGGCCCTACACACCTCTTCCAACCCATCAGCACTGCCGGAGCGGTGCCCAGGAGCGAGTGCGTTCACCCGAGATTGGGTTTTGAACCAACCCGACCCTGAAGAAATGGTGACTTCTTGGATTGAAGAAGCCATCCGAAGAAACCGTCAAACCGAGATGGCCCCTTATGCCGGATGTCGATCAAAGAAAATTGCAGTTCGCCGAAGCGGACATGTGAATATGACAAGCGACAGTGAAACAGTGAATCGGAAGTCACCAAAAATTTTGTGCAGTATCTGCAAAGTGGCGGAACACCCCGTGTGCGGAGTTTATTCGCGAAAACCTGTGGCCGACCGATGGGCCATAGTGAAAGAAATTGCCATTTGCTTCAATTGTTTGGTGAAGGGACACCGGTCCCAACAGTGTAGAAGCAAGCGGTGTGGTGTAAGCGGTTGTCGCGCGCTACACCACCGCACGCTACATAGTGCACCGCGCGCGGGAGACTCGGGTGCTCCATCGAATATGCCATCGCGCGGGGCATCGAACGCGGTCCCTCCGAATGGGGACACAGTGGGCCTCACGGGAGGCCGGGAGTACCAGCAAACAGTGTTTTTAAAAGTGCTTCCGGTGATCGTGAGTGGCCCCCTAGGGCAAGTCAAAGTGCACGCGTTACTCGATGAGGGGTCGACGGTTACCCTCATCGATGCCGGTGTGGCCAGCGCTGTCGGGGCCCAAGGACCGGTCCGTGGATTACGTAACCACGGCGCCAACGGGATGTGTTCGTCGGACGACCGGTCTCAACTTGTGAATGTGACAGTTCGGGGCAACGGGGCCGACCACCCGTTGCGAGCGAGCACCGTGCGACGACTCGCTCTACCACCCCAGCTGGTGATGAACAATCGAAACGAAAAATGGCGCGCGTGGTACCAATTAATTAAAGAAACAGTGTGTGTGATCGCTCGACCATGTCTTTCGCGTCGAGAGAGCAAAGTTGTTTTACATGTTTTTAGTGATGCTTCGGAAAAAGCATGCTGTGCCATTTCGTATTTTGCCGAGCAAGGAGAGGGCGGCTCGGACGTAGCCTTCATATCGGCAAAATGCAAGGTGGCGCCTTTGAAACCCTTGTCCATTCCACGTATGGAACTTCAAGCGGCACTTCTGGCCGCACGATTAGCGGCCACCATACAAAGAGAACACCGATGTGAAATTGTCAAAACTCAGTATTGGACCGACTCTACAACGGTCCTGTGCTGGATACGAACCGATCCTCGATCATATTCAGCGTTCGTAGCGAACCGTCTGGGGGAGATTGACGAGCTGACCGAAGTCACGGACTGGAAATGGGTCCCTACGCGTCATAACCCGGCGGATATCGGCACCAGGGATGGCGATCCTCAAAACCTGTCAGCGGACGGTATGTGGTTTGGCGGTCCTGACTTCCTCCGAAGAGGAGAATCTGCTTGGCCACGAGAGGCCTGCCGACTACAACCATCAGAAAGCATGTTGGAGATGAAACCCGCGACCGTACTGGCGGTCCGGCATGCAAATACGGGGGGAGCGCTGCCTGACATAACGCGCTTCTCGTCGTGGACCCGGCTGGTCCGCGCCACCGCTTGGGTGAGGCGTTTTGTGGCGAATGGTCGTCGCCACACAGGAGACCAGCCCGGTCGAGATATAACCTCGGCTGAAAGAATTGAAGCCGAGCGTGCCTGGGTCTTACAAGCCCAGGCAGACGCCTTTAGGCCCGAAATCAGGACTCTTCAGAAAGGAGGACTCCTGGCCAAAAATAGCCGAATCCACCACTTGACGCCACTGCTAGATGATTTCGGCGTCATTCTGATGGGATCACGGCTGGCAGAAACCACGGTGACAGATATACCACCAGGATTGAGGGCGCCCGTCATTTTGGACGGCGCCCACCCATACACAAGAATAATGGTAAAACATTATCACGAACAAGGAAATCACCCGGGCACCGAACGAACCGTGTCTGATTTACGTGAAAACTTTTTCATACTACGACTAAGACCGACAGTGCGACGTATCAAGTTTGAGTGCCAAGCGTGCCGAGTCCAGAGAAGCCAGCCGCGCCCTCCGTTGATGGGGCAAATCCCGGTCTGCCGGCTGGAGCATCACACGCCGGCCTTCCACCGATGTGGATTGGATTATTTTGGGCCGATGACGATTACCATCGGCCGACGAAAAGAAAAACGGTACGGCGCGTTGTTCACGTGCCTAACAACACGCGCCGTACACCTGGAGCTGGCTGAG